>RCUC01039542.1:0-20790 GCA_003697995.1 Taxidea taxus jeffersonii | reverse complement strand
TTTTTTTTTTTTTTGAATTGTGGTAAAATACACATAAGATAAAATTTACCATCTCACCTATTTTTAAACATACGGTTCAGTAATGCTAAGCACACTCACTCCCTGTGCAGCCGATCTCCAGAATTCCTTCCTTTTAAGAAACTGGATTTCTGTACGCATTCCGTGTAGTTTCTTGTAGTTCTGCCAATATAAAAAGGTTTCTAGTTTTGTTTATGAAATTTCTTTTGTTTATCTGTAGTGATGATGGGATCTGACAAAGCGATCCAGGACGTCTTTCTTTTCTTGCAGGTGCGCCTTAGCGAGGTTAATCCTGAGTGAAACCTTCTAAGTGACTATCTCAAAGCCTGTTTCACAACCTACTGGCTTTCCTGGCATTCTTTTTTTTTTCCTTTCCCCTTAAGAAAGACAATGCAAAGGGGCAGGATGGCAGGGAGAGGGCCGGAGGGAGAGTGAGAGGGAGAATCTTAAGCAGGCTCCATGCACAGTGTGGAACCCAATGCAGAGCTCCTCATGACCCAGACATCAGGACCAGAGCCGAAATCAAGAGTCCCAGCACTTAACTGAGTAACCTAGGGGCCCCGCCTTACATTCTAATAGCAGATACAAAGAACACGGCTAATTCCTTAAATACTATGAATTCTTTTTTCATTTTATAGATTTAATGAGGTCCACCCTCTTAATAACAAGGATAGTGACCACAAGGATGTTGGCTCTCTTATTACTTATTATAGTAAACATTTATAAGGAAACGAATTGCCCAAAATAGGTTAGATTGTAGTTGCAGCATCAAAGATTATTAGAAAAAGCATATGCATATGTTCATTATCTATTGTTGAGTGGAAAACTCTGGTAACCAGAAATTTATAGAAATATAATACATATGTATACATGCATATATCAAACTTTTTATTCTTTAAAATTGATAATAAGATCAAAACTGTGTATTTGGTTTCCTGCGTTTTGCACTCAAATATATATATTTATATAAATAAATAAATTTTATATAATATGTATTTAATATATATTTATATATTTATATTTATCTACAATAAATATATGGAAATATATATAGAAAGATAAATGTATACAGAAATACAACACATAGGTATACACACACAGGTAGCTTGGAAGAGAGAGAGAGAGGCACAGAGAAAAACAGAGAGAAGGAATTTTATCTCTATTTTCTTCATTCTCAATTCCAACTATAGGAAAAAATGCACTGGAAATTAAAACCTGGAAGAGTACAAAATATGTTAACTATGGTTATTTTGGGGAGATGGAATGTGAGTTGTTTTTGCTATTTGCACTTTCTAATTATTTGGTAATTTTATAATTACATTACCTTTGTAACTTGTGTACTACTTCAAGTAAAAGAAAAGTTTATATCCAAATTTTCATTTTTGAAAAATTTTCAGCATTTCTAGTAAAAGATGTACCAGCATAATATGATCATTTCATCTTTTTTAAAAATTCTGTAGTTAGCATACAGTGTTATGTTAATTTGAGGTGTATAATACAGTGATTCAGCAATTTTATACATTGCTCAGTGCTCATTATGGTAAGTGTACTCTTCATCCCCTTCACCTATTTCACCAGTCTCGTCACCTGCCTTCCCTCCGGTAACCCTCTATTTGTTCTCTATAATTAAGAGTCTGTTTTTTGGTTTGTTTTTTTGTGTGTGTGTGGGTGAGGGGGCAGTTCTTTGTTTTGTTTCTTAAATTCTACATATGGGCGACATCATATGGTATTTGTCTTTCTCTGACTGGCTTATTTCGCTTAGCATTTATACTCTCTAGATCCATCCATGTTGCTGCAAATGGCAATGATTATTTCATCATTAGCCCACAAATGAAACTCATACCACATTTTCCAAAGTTATGAAATGAAATCGGGCACAATCAACAAATAACATCATAACCCAATAAAATAAATCTTGAATGGTTAACTTTAATTCAGCACAACATGAAGTATGCTACTAGAAAGCAGACAGTAAGTACATCTCCTCAGGTAATTCTTAAAACAACATCCTAAATTTAATACCAATAATTTAGTTAACATTATACAATTACTTGTAACATGTTTCAAAATAATCAAATCACGTGAAATTTTAAAACAAAAAGAATTCAGGGAAGTCTCCAGTTAAGCGTTTATATAGCATTCATTATTCTGTCAGCCAGTGTACCTAGGAAGCAGGGCAACTGATAATATCTTTGCTTTGTGTAGCATGGGAGCATATGGGTCTAAATACCTATTAATATAGCACTACTGAAATTAGAGCCAAGATGGCATCAGGAAAGTTTGTTTTCTGTACGGGTTTATTCTCGGGAACTGCTTTGACTAACATGCAATTTCTCCTATTTTGTGAAGTTCCTTTTTTCCACTGTATCTTCTCCTGTGACTCAGGGCTTGAGGAACTTATGTCCTCCCCCACCCATGAAGTAGTCATGTAGGTATCCAAAGAGCCTTGATCTCATGGAGTTTTGGAGAAAGCACTGGAAGGATAAGGGACCATCTGAGAGGATCACAATGAACCAAGCTGATAATGACCATGGTTACAAAATTTAGTGTGAAAAGTTTTATTGGGTTCTCAAAATTATGGGATGGGGGGCAGATTAGAAAACTGGACACCTGATCTCTAACTCTGGATTCTTTTGGTTAGTAGTATGGGCATGGGCAAGTCAGAGTAGTTTTGTTCAACTTGGAAATAGGGTTTGGGCCCATTTTATTAAAGTATTAAAACCCTCCCAGATGCAGTTTTATCACTCTAAGTAATACAACTGTGGACACTTAACTATTATCAGCTACTGCTTTGGCAACAGTGAAAAATATCAGTTTCAATACTATTAAAACAATAATGAACCACTAACATTTTCAAAACGTGATATAATACAAACCACTGAAAAATTGTTATCCCTGAACATTTCTTATCCTCTTCAAGAAAACTGCCTCTTCCTTCTGATCTAAAATGCCATATAGTTTCTCTTTATTTATGTAACACTATTTTGTTATCAAACACTATTTGTTATGGAAAATGCATTGTGTAAAAAAAATGTTTTTTGTACTGATAAGTAAATTTCTAGGGAAATTCTTTTCAGCAATGTTTTAGAATATTCATTAAATTCTTATTTTCTTTACTTTGAAGTGTCAAGTGATCAATACAATTTACAAAACTAGAAGTTTCACCTGAAAATCTATAGGCTTTTAGTGTCCTTAATTTGAATTCCCTCTTATTATAAATTAATGAAAACTTGATGAGCAAACATGTATATTTACATTTGATACTTTTAAGGATATATGGGGAACTCATACCCCTTAAACAAATAAATACATTCACGAGAATACTACCAGGCTGGATTCACCCCTTTTGATCTCAGAAAATAAATAGTACTTTATTTTCACCCAGCTCCCAAAACTCAACTTTATTTCTGCTGCAGGAAAAAAAGAGGATTTCATTCAACTAGATGACTGGCCAGCACAGGTTGCTGTAAATGGGAAATAATATATTATTTATCATAGTAAGATAAACTTCCCCATTTGAGGGAAACGACTTGTTGGGTCTTTGTAAACACCTCAACTTCTCTTTTCATCCTATTTCACAAGCAGTGCTAAGAAATTAGTATTTAGGTTTCTTTTTAGGAACTCTCTAATACAGGTCATCTCTGTATTCTCCTTTGAGAGCTAGACTGGCCAGGAAAGTGAAGGTTTCTTCTTGTTTGCTAAAAATGTATGTCAAATAACCATTATCAATGCCGCCTATGTTAACCTTCTCACATACATGAAGTGGGAAATGCAGGGCTCTTGATAGTTCCTAAATGAAAACAATGCCATATGCTTTACTTTAATTACTAATTTCATTCAGTGCTCACAACAAAGAAGGGATAATGGCAAGCTACTAAATATGATAATGAAGAAGAAAATAATTGGGAAGTGTAAGCAAATATATAATATGAAATTTATGACACATTTATGATCTCATATCCCTGATTTTTTTTTCCTTTTACTTCCCTGGAATTTGCAAATTCCTTTTTAGCTGTGAATAACTAATTGGACATCAAAAACAATGATTCATTCTGGTAGGCACTATATATATATATTTGGTGAAAAAGAGAGGAGCTAAATCCCATGTTGATAATACACACTGATGAGAACAGTTTCAATTTCATGAAGTATGGTCCTAGTTCCTGGCAGTATAATTCTAGTTTTGTTTATAATTTTAAAACCAATTTATTCGTAGCACTGATGTGATCCTAGAAAGTGACCCATGATATCTCCCTTATTTTGCACATGCACCGCAGCAAGGTTAATCCTCTGACTGAAATCTCCTGAGTGACTATCTCAAAGCCTCTGTTCCACAACATGCTGGCTTTCCTGACATTCTAACACTAGGTACAAGGCATTTGACTAAATCTTCAACTATTATGGAAACTTCTTTCACTTCATAGATCTAGTAAAGTTCAACATCTCTAATAACAAACAGATATTTCTTAAAGGAAAGATAATCTCCGGATAACAATACATGATTTTAGGATCCCAGAGGTGATATGTGTTTGTAAAGTGGATATAATACAGATTCTGGAGGGAGAAAGACTTAATTCTCATCCCGATTCAATCACATGCTAAATGTATGGCAAGTTATTTCTCTGAGTCTCAGTATTTTTTATCTGCAAAATAACACCTACATTGAATAATTGTTCTAAAGATAAGAATTCACATCTGTAAAGATCCAGTAGCAAGCATACATTAGGTGCTTAATAAATAGTAATTATTTATTCTCATTCATCATTGCACTGCATCATTGGCTAAAGTAGTATTGCAGCTCTGAGAGCATACATTTGGTCTGTGATAAACCAGCTGACCAGTTCAAGTATGAGTCTAATTAATTTAAAGATATGCAGAGATCAAATAAATAGATAAAGATTCTTCGGGCATTTTCTACAAATTGCATTCCTATATAGCTGTCTTCTAACTATAAGCTATAAGACTCTGGCATAAGCTAAGAGATTGAAAATTACCTTTATCACCTTTATGGCTTTAGTCTAGAAATTATTAACAGTGATTTATGGCTTTAGTCTAAAAATTATTAACAGTGATAATGACCTTGAACTCTCATAGAATTTCCGTAACTATTGCGTTAAGTATATCACTACCAATAAATGGATATTTTTTTGGTACCACTGAAATAATAAAGTGAGATAGAATTTAGAAGACACATTTTAGAGGTCCACTCATTATAAAAATGCCTATGATTGTCAGGTTAAGTGTGGGACAGATAAAACTCATATTAAAACATAAGGCAAACTTTTGAAATAAAATGCCTCAATGATTCGAGTTCTATTGAACTACTGCCTTAACTGAAACTCTTTGCACGGTGCAAGTGCAACTGCTCGAGCTAAAGATCAGTTTAAAAAAAAAAAATATATATATATATATATACATGTATGTGTATACATATATCTGCATACCCCAGAGATGATTCCTTTTAAAACCTGAACCTAGGTGCACAATCATTCACAGATTCAATTATTTCTATGATTATAGTACCTAGATGGTTTTCTATTCTGGGGAATAAACACTTAAATACCATGCACAGCTTCGGGAAAGTGACCATGGATCATCTGATTGTAAGGACTGTCAGGACATGATAGTCATTCAAATGGTAAGAGCAATCTGATTATTAGCTTCTCATCTGAGGCAGTTTACCTACAGTCCAAAAAAAGGCTTTCAATTATTTCACTGATTAAACTCCAAAGCATCTTTTCCATTGTCAGTGGAAATGGCTGGCATTTAATTAAAATAGACTCTTCTAACTATAACTAATTGAATAAATAGTGGCTAAAATGGTGAATTGATAACTAAATAATGTAAAAATGAGAAGTATCAGAACACTTTGGAGAATACAGTTCTGCTTGGAGGGCTCCAGGGAGGAAGTGCCTCATTTTCCAGAAAGGGATGATGACGCTTCTTTTGTTTTCGTTCGATTCTTTCCTGCCTTTCCTTCTTTTCCTAAAGAGAGAATAGAAAACTTTAAATTTATATACATATATGAACATTATTTTCAAATCAAGTTGCTTGCTAAAGAACATAATAATCTATTATAAAACATTTAAATGTCACTTCCTATTTAACTGGTTATAAAGGAATAGCGGCTGAGTATATTGCTCATTTATAAGTATATTACCAACAAGTACTAATGCATCACTTAATCACTTATTTTTTAATATTAAAAGTGATAATATTTAAACAAAATTATGAAAAATGAGGAAAAAAGACCTATAATTCCATAACTCAAAGAGAAAATTATGAGAAGTTAGTGATGACTTCAGAACAGATTCTCAGAACTTAATTTACTGGGTGCAAAGGTTGAATATGCCATGACCAGCAGGGACACTTCAAAATTTTTATAAATAGTTGAAAATTAAGTCTCATGTTTCTTTGCTTATTTTTAAGTTTGGGCACATTATTTTTTTCTTTAGCCCTTTCATGAATTTTTTTGCTTAATTATCTGGCTTATCTAACTATATGGGCTATCGATGCTTTTAATGCTCAGTAATTTGTATATTTTCATATAATATATATTATCTCTGCAGCACACATTTTACCTACATTACTTTTAGTCCTTTTTAGCAAAAAAAAATCAACTATTTCAGCTGAGACAACTGTTTAAAGAGTAATATAATCAAAACTTGTGTGCCCACCTCTGCCTTATGAAAAAAAATGAGGATCAATACTTTTGAAGGTCTCTGTGTTCATTCCTTCATCATACTGCTTCCTCTCCACCCCACTGAGATAAACATTACTCTCAATTTGATGCTTATCATTTCAGCGCATCTCTTAGTACTTGTATTATAAATGTATTAATCTCAAAACAAGTAATTTTGTTTTGCATGTTTTTATAATTAGAGTAAAATGTAACATGCTGTACTGGTGCAGCTTCTTTTTTTATCCATCTTAATATTTCTAAGATCCACCTATGTGAGTTACAGCTCTAGTTCATTGATATTCCATAGAATATTCATAGAATTCCAGCATGTCAACTTAACCTATTTTTGTGTTGTTGAAAACATGACCCCCCCACCTCGTAAACATCCCTGTTTAATTCCTTTTACCTATAAGTCAAGATTTTCTCTCCATGTATCTGCATAGGAGTGAAACTGCTGGTTTTCTAGGGTATTATTATGTTCAACTTTGCTGGGAAATGATTTATTTTCCAAAGCAGCTGTAGGAATCACCCGCCAAGTAGCACCTACACGGACTTTTTATGTTAACGCATTAATGATTTTAAATTCAGTATCTGTTCATGTTTTCCTTTTTATTTCTATAGCACTCTTTGGTTTAGAAAAGCATCTTATCCCTGTGAGACTTGATAGTGTTTTGTTTTCCTTCAGTTCTTCTATTGTTTGGCATTTTATATTTAATGCTTAGGTGCTTTCGCTTTGCTTTGAAATGATCTCATGCCCAAATGTCACACAAATAACCCAAGTTACAGTTTCCTTGCATCTATTAATTTGTGTTACTTTATTATATAGCAGCACATCCTTCCTCGACACAGGTTCTGAGAGGTCCTGGGGGCGTCTATTATGTTACTGGTATTGTGCTTTGATGTGTGTTCACTCATTCAACTGGTAAGCGCCGAGGTCCTACTCTGGGTCAAGCAGTATACTACAGGGGACCACGCATAACGTGATTCTAAAATCCAAACACAGATGTGGTCCTTGTCCCTCAGGGGAGTTTCCAAACAGACAGTTAACAAACGAATAAACAACAGATCCTTTCAAATTGTGAGCATTTCTATGGAACATATAAAAAAATTGTTGTGATTGCTAAAGAATAAAACAGAGTGTGTATCTTCAAAGAGACGAGAATTCGGGGAAAGTCATTTCAAAGTGAGACAAGCCAGATAAGAGAAGCCCCTTGTGAGAGGCAGTGAGGAGAGAGCATTTCAAGCAGAGCGAGCAGTATGTGTGAGGGCCCGGACACGTGGGAAAAACGTGGGATGTGAGAGGAAACAAGAAGGCCAGTGCTAGCCAGTCTGACTCAAACTGGGCAGAAGACAGGAGGGGGTACCAGAATAGAAAGGTAAGTGAGTGAGGTGCTGTGGGGCCTGCAGGCCAATGGTAACATCTGGAACACGGGTTAAGAGAAGAGAAGTCAACAAGTGCCACTGAAGAGAAAGGCAGAGAAATGAGAGACACCAGGGGAGCAAGGTACCCAGGGGAGAAGACAGTTGCCAGAAGATGAAAGCGGCTAGGGAGAATGTTTGAAAGGTCTGGGGAATGCAGCAGAAAACAACACAGTGGATTGCTAGATGGTTTGGCAAAACTAACTTGCAAAGTGTAGTTTCAGTATAGCGATGGCAAAAGAGACAAGGCTGGAGTATGCCAAGGGTGAAAAGGGTATGGGGTGTAAATAAAACTCTCTTAGAAGTTTAGCTATTAAAAAAGGGTAGTGAGATGTGGAACCACAACTGGAGGCAGATGAGGAATTAAGAATTAAGAATTTACATCTTGGAAAGTGATGGGACAGATCCAGGAGAGAAGAATGCTGGTTCATGGGAGAGTAGGACGGTAAATTTATACTTTATTGCTTGATGGAAACAGTCCTCTACCTTCATTTTATTTTGAAAATGTTATCTTCCATATTCTCCCATTTTTATTAAGCTAGATGAATTTTAGAACCATTTTGCTTCCCTGCACACACTTTCTTCAAAGAAAGGACTATGTGAAGATTACTATGAAAATTAAACATTAATCCAGGAATTCCTGAAATGTTAGCAGCACTAGCTCTTTTCACCCTGCAGCTTAGATTGTCTCTTCATTTTTCCAAGTCTCTGTTAACACTATAGAGTTCGGTGGTTTCCTCATATTGGTGATTTTCTCAAAGAGCAGCAGTATCCAGGAACCCTTAGATAGTGTCGCCTCTACGGGCTGGATGGCTTGGGAGGGGCAGCATCTTGAGGTGTCTACATTATGAGGTGTCTACGATTCTTTCACTAGTAAGTGTATGGAATTGATAGGTGTCACAAGGAGACTATGATAATGCAAGTTTTCCATAAGCGTACAATTATTCACATGCAACACAAGGAATGAAAAGAGGTATGAAATTCTTTTTTTCTGCCTTAACATTTTGCCCCATGTCTGCTATCCTTACTAAAGCAAAGAGTGATTCTCCTTTCAGAATCCTAACTGAGAAAAAAAAGAGCAACAAGAACAAAAAAACGTAACTGTGCCCCTGTTAAACACTGTAGTATCTTAGAGAGAGGCACACCCTCTAGCTAGGGAGCAGAAAAGCAGTGTGGGGCTGAGTCCACAGAAACTTACTGCACACACCTCTTTGTCTATTCCATTTCACATGGGGAGAGAGGGAAACATGAAACAAATCTGCTCTTAAAAGTAGGTGCTAAGAAAGTCAGAATAGGAAACAGGCAACTAATTATCAACCTTAATATCGATTAAGATGATCAAAAGGGTTATCTGGAGTAATAATTAAATGAATCTTGTTAAACAGTCCTTTTGAGTACTGTTTGTTGGAGTGTGAATTTTTTTTACTCATTTTCTTATTAATGGTAACTATTAATTACTCTGGGAACCAGCACAAAGAAGAGAGCCTTACTGATCTTTGGCTATAACTTTCCCCTAAAACGATAACCCATCCAATGCTCATTACTTAAAGCAGGTTTTATAACAAAATTTTGAGATGCAACTTTACATTAAAATTGAAGTTCTTAGGCTTCCATATGGGGGTATTTTTCCATTCTTTCTAGAAACAAACTGCAGTAAGAAATTGGCAAGTTGGAGGACTAGATCTATAATGTGATTGAACGTTTTTGTAAGTAGCATTATATTTGTCAAGGTTGCACTACATATCAAAACAAGTTATTTTCATTTTCATCTTTGATAAGTTTTTGTTCTCCAGAGGACTGATTAGAATAAGAAAGTGACTAAATACTGTAATAAAACATAATGTACCTAACAGTGACTTAGTCATTAAGAAAATTCTATTCCCATCATCAAAAGTAGGTGGAAATAAAACTGAAAAACATGTCAATTTAGTTGCCATAAGTGATCTAGCACAGCTGGTATATGCTTCCTTGATAGAAGAAGAGTTTTAATTTTTCTCGAACCAAGCACTATTTAAGAGTTTAAGGAAGCCATCGTGAAACACTACCTTTTTCATTCAAACCATCCAACCAATTTTGATCACTTTATTTTCTTACTGTTTCTCTGCATGGACTTAGCATAAAGTAGCACTAAAATCAACACATAAACAAGAAGAAATTCTGTTGGCATATTTATTAGGATTGCATTAAATTTGTAAATTACTTCAGGAAGCATTGACATCTATAACATCATTATAAGACTGAGTGTTTCTATCCAAGAGCAGTTTGGATCCATGTTCTCAAGTCTTTACTTGTGTCCTGCAAGAGTATTCTAAAATTTTCTTCATGGTGGTCTTGCACATTTCTTAAGTTTATTCCTAAGCACTTCATCTTTTTACCCTATCTTTAAATAGACTGCTTTGTGTCCTGCATGCCTCTCTAGCTACTGTTGGTTCTAAAGCTGATGTGAAAAAGTAAACAGTAACAGTCAGAAATACTTTGAAAGACATGCTATAAAGAAAGAGTAACCAAAACAGATACAAAAACATATGAAGCTCTGATAATGGGATAGTACAGTGCTGGAATATGTACCATGAGATTTAAGATTCACCAATGGGACAGAAAGTCAAGAAATTGACCCTAAAATCTGGGAAGGTATCATATAACAAAGGCAGTACCTCAAAGTAATGAGTAAAAGATAGGCTATTTCATAGGAGATGCATTTGGAAAAAATAAAATCAGAATAATATACCCCACTATTATCAAGGTAAATTATGAGCTGATCAAATGTTAAAATATCAAGATATTAAAATTATAAAGTTATTAGAAGAAAAATGGGAGTACTTCATTTAGCCTCAAGTTATAAAGAAAGCCTTTTCAATTATGCTTGAAAATCAGAACATAAAAGACAGATAAATTTGACACCAGAAAATAAAATCAGTTCTTCATGGCATAAAATGCTATATGCAAAGTTGAGAGACCAACAAAACAATGGGGTAAAAGTAGTTGTAACTCCTACCAGAAATGATGGGCTAATTTCCCTAATATTTAAACAAGCTTCTAAAAATCAAGAAGAAAAAGACCAACAGAAAAATGTGGAAAGTCTATGAATTAACAGTTTCCACAAAAAATTACAAAAGATCCATATGCAAGTGAAAAGCTGCTCAAATTCAGTCCTAACCAGAGAAATACAACCACAAAATACCCTGGACGATATTTTTAACTAGCAGGTGGGTGTAGATTAAAAAAAAAAAGATTGACAAGCATTCCTACTGGAAAGAAACCCTATTGGATCCCACACCCGGCGGAGCAATTTTACACGTTTTGGTTGCTGCAACATGGGATGTGCTAACCACTCATATGAATGTGTCACCAACTCATAGATAAAGTACTTATTCATAGGAATATATAACTTAGCCAAATATTGATAACCATGCATATTTATAGTGATATTTTAAGCCAGAAAATGGTACTTTGCTTAACAGCAATGAAAAGTGACCATAAATATAAGTACACTAAAACAAAAAATACAAAAAACAAAATAATGTTAAGTCCAGTTAGACATTTTCCTCCCAAACTTCCTTACTTTCTTTCATTAAAAAACACCAAAATAAAACCTTCTCCTTGAGGTCATTAGAAAGATCAAAAGAGAATTTTTAAAAATGGAGTAACTTTCTCACTATTCAATTCTGTATTACTATGTGTCATGACAAGTCCCACCTAAAATAGTCTGGCATACCATCAGCAATGCACTTGTCAGCTCTCCATGATTTTAGACATCATAGTCTTTGCAAAGGAAGGACAGGCGTGATTGGTAAGTAACTGAATGTCAGGATGCAGATAACGAAGAATATTCTGCCTGATGTTTGCGTGCTTGAGGAAAGAGTAAAAGCATCAACAGAAATAAGTAAATCGAAGACAATAGGATTTACTTACAGGGACACAGGGAGAGAACAGATTCCACAAGGCAGCTTCAGGTAAAAATGGTCAGCAGGCAGAGACAAAGAGAACTGGATGGAAAAGTCACGAATAAAGTGCATTCACAAGACACAAGTGCATTAACAGACAATACCTACCAGCCACTTTTCATATTCATCAATAGCTTGCTTATCTTTATCTTTTTTCTCTGCTCTTTTCAGTTCTTCTCTTCTTTTCTCATTTATTTTCTCTTTCTCCTTTTCTTTGAAAAAAGCATCCTTCTTTTCATTCCTATGTAGGATATTACAGAACACTGGATGGTTAAAGGGGAGGACAGAATAAAGATTCCTGAATATAGCTTTGCAATAATGAGATGGCAGTGTGTTAGTGGGTTTCAAGCAAATAATCTTTTCAAGAACCTTAAAGTGTTATTCACTTGAAAACTATCAAATAGCTCTCATTTGGGATTACCATTTCTCAACAGCAGTTAGGTTATCTTTCCTTTTCTCAGCAATCGTCTCTTCCTCTTTCTGCTTCTTTGCTCTTTCATATTCTCTCTCCTTTTTATTTTTCTCTCTAAGATATTCCATCTTTTTCTCTTTCCATCGTTCAAAGGCCTGAAAAAGTCCACAATAATTTTCCTATTAACCGTGGAAATGATCAATAAGGAGAGCCAGAGCTAGTCGCTAATCTCCAGTAGTCAGAGAAAGCAAAATCATGGCGCCAGGGACTCCATGCCGCCAAAGTACCTGCAGCGCTTCTCCCTTTCTCACGGCGTTTTCTTCCTCTGTTTTCTTCTTGTTTTTGGCCTCAAGCCTTTTTTGGGCAGCTATTTTCTTTGCTTCCTTTTCTTTCATAGCCTTCCAGGCCTCAAAGGATGCTAATGCTTCTTCTCGCTTAGCAGCTCTTTTCTGTTTCAAAAAAATAAGAGACGGACATGTGTGTATAAACAGATGGACAGACAGTAGTAGATACAGACATATACAGATTGTGTTGAATTCCTTTCATCGTCATCATTTCTAGACATTGTTGTTTAGGGCAGGTAATTTTTTTAGAATGGTTTAGACAAGTGGATTTAGAAAAAAATGTTATCAGAATTATTCATTGCAGTTTAAAATGTCCTTTTCTAAACCCATTTATCAGATATTGATCTGCTATTCAGGGAAAAGAACTCTTTTTTGGAAGACTACTAAACAAACGTTATCAAAATAAACTATACTCATAACCAGTCTCAAAATAAACTATAATGGCCTGAGTGCTACTGCAAAATGCTCAAAATAAAACATTCCATTCCAAGAAAAATATCAGGAAAGTTTCAGGCTTATAAAGTAAGAGTAAACTCAACTGGTCAAGTCCCGCAGAAAGCCCCGGATCTGTGCTTTGAACTTGAATTTTGACTGACATCAAAGCATAAAACTGTTACAAAATAAACACAGCCCGAATGCTGAAACTGGGTGTCAGACTGGGAAAAATGTAGATGAGGGTATGGTAAGTATGTTATTACTTGACTTATCTCCATCTAATCCCATTGTATCCTCTGCCTTACTGCTTACTGCTAAAGGACGGGAAGTCTTACAAAAAGAAAACATGCGTTAGAAGTAAAGGTACAAGCCACCTCAGGGAGTTGTGAAGATGACAGGAGAAGGTGTCAGGCTCGGAGTTCAGCCGTCTAAGGCCGCAGACGTGCTGATGGGGATGCAGGCGCACCCCTGCATGCTTCTCCATGCAGTACCAGGCACTGGGGAACCCGGTTTCTTTCTGAATCCCTTTAGTACTGGACAGCAGAGGGAAGGGCTTCTAGTTTAGAAGTCAGGAGGGAACTAAGCATGTTGTGGACCACCAGGCAGGAGTTAGAGGTAGAGACTGAAGTACAGGCCAGAGTAAAATAAAGAGTCCACCTCCAGTAAGTGGGAAGGATACCAGTCAAGAGCTCACATAAGCGTTAGTATTTTTTTTTCCCCCATAGGCGTTAGTCTTAAGGACACATATAATATTCAAGATAGAAAAGAGGAAAAATGGAGGTTCATATCTGATGATCCTTTATGTTCTTGGCTAAGTTGTAAGACTGAAGTCAATTTTTAACAGTGAAAAGTGAAGTAAGAGTGAATGGGTGGTCACAAGTAAGAGTAAGTTCCTAAATCAGTAGTGTCAAATATATTCCACACATATAAAAATCAGAAATCTCTGCATATCTGTTTTCATGTGAGATGGTTATATTTATATCACACTAAAAATGTGTGAAGTGCCAGAGAAATAAAATCAGTAATCAGTTCTTTTATATCGATGTTATTTTGCCATTTAAAAAACAGTGGATTTAGAAATGTTACTCAGAGATATTTTACTGACTTAAAAACCCAGAATATTTTCCATTTCTATATTTCAGAATACCTGTTCATTTTGGATCCTTAAGTTTTCACTTTCGATCCTTTTAATTCTGTGCATTTCATGTAAATACACATTTTTCTTTTCTAACCACTCCTGTGAAAACAAGAAAAAAGTACATAATATTGTTTCCCAAATGATTCAAAATTCTTATTCATTTCTGAAATATTTGATAGAAATTTTAAGATTTTATTTGTTTATTTGAGAATGGGAGAGAGAGTGAAAACAAGCAGGGGGGAAGGACAGAGGGAGAAGCAGATCCCCGCTGAGAAGGGAGCCTGATGTGGGACTCGATTATGACCTGAGCTGAAGGCAGACACTTAACCAACTGAGCCACACAGGCACCCAAGAAATTTTAAAAAAGCAAAACACAAAATTTAGAAATTCTATATAAACCAGTATTACTTTTCTTTTTCTGATAATATTCTAATATATAAAGATGAGTTAAGAAAATAAACCTTATCTTAGTTTTAACAACAGACTTCAAAGATTGAACATAATGGCTACATAAGTTAACATTTTTCTCCAAAATTTACAAGTATAATTTTCTAAAGTGTACTATTTTGTATAACAAACAAGGCAAAAAAAAAAAAAAGGTTGTCTTTGGGAACTGTGAAAAAAAATCAGCAAAGTATTATTCTGTGTAAGCTTAATGCAAAGTCTCAGGAAAAAAAATTAAAACTCTTTGTGTTCTTAACAATATACATTTTAAGGAGAAAAAGTATAAAAACATGTATAGACCTTAACAGTATTTTTGCTTTTATCGTATTTTCATAAATTGCTACTGCATATTTTCTTAAACAACCATGATCAGTTAAGCAAAGCTTAGAAGGAAGTATTGTAGTAAAAAAAAACAAACAAAAACCTTTGGGTTGCTCAGGTATTATTAAAGAACATCTTTCCTAATAAATTAAGTATTAAGCTACCATTTCTGATAGGGACTTTTTATTCCTTGGTAAACAGGTAATCTCATTATATGATCAGTTCTTCATTTTTTGTTAAATGTTTTCCTTTTTACCTGATAAACAGCTGCCCTTATGCTGTCTGCTCTTTCAGGTTCCATGTTCTGTTTCTGTGAGGGCTTTTGGTCCAAGACTTTCAAAGTCCCTAAATAGTGAGGAGAGGTAGTTGTTGACGGAGGTCTCCTTATAGAATTAGATTTCTTTAAGAACTCAGAGGTCATTAATCTGAAAAGATCCAAATAAATCAACAGAAAATATTACAGTTGTACTTGGTAGAAGAAAAATTCATTAGAATTTACAACTCCTATTTTGAAATTATGTTGTAAATTAACAAATTATAAGTACTTTGAAAGTGATGATAAGATAGGAAAATGATGACAGTTTTTTCTTCATCTACTAAGAGCTTCAAATGGATGCTCTTTCAAGATATTTATAATTAGAACATTTTCAAGAAAAATGGACTACATCTCAAGTTATGTGGAAAAAATAGTATTACTAAAGTAGATTTTAAGTCTCTTGTATCATTTTGTTACAAAAAACAACTCTAGGGATGCCTGGGTGGCTCAGTGGGTTAAAGCCTCTGCCTTCGGCTCAGGTCATGATCCCAGGGTTCTGGGATCAAGCCCCGCATTGGGCTTTCTGCTCAACAGGGAGCCTGCTTCCTCCTCTCTCTCTGCCTGCTTCTCTGCCTACTTGTGATCTCTGTCTGTCACATAAATAAATAAAAATCTTAAAAAAAAAAAAAAACCTCTAAATATAAAGTTAAAACAGCACCCTCTATTTCGGGGGTTGGCAGGAAAATATGGCCCATGATCCAGTTTTGTACAGTTTATTTATTTCCTAAGTTTACTGCACCACAACTATTCCCCTGCTACACCAGCAGAACTGAGTAGTTATAACGGAGACTATACAGCCTACAGAGTCTAATAAATGTACTAACTGGCAATTTACAGTTAAAGTTTGCTGACTTTTGTTTTATTTGATTTATGGTAATTAAAAAGACTGAGTAGGTTCTGATTATCATTTTTGAGTTAGGCATTCATTACATCAGTGTGAATGAAACAATATAGAGTCTTCTCATCTCAGTAAACCAACTTAGTCCACAGAACCTTGAGGTTTTAAGTACAATTTTCATGTGTGGGACAAAGGTGCCTAATAGAGAAGTATAATGCTGGACTTCAGCTTTATTACTGATATGTATGTCTCAGGAAAACAGGACAGAGACTCCATCCTAGGAACAATGCAGAGCATAGAGAACTCCTAACCAACTCCTTTTCATAAAAGATTATGATCAACTGAAGAGTTTTATCATAAAGTAATGACCTCATTCAGTTCATGAGATGGGAGTTTAAAGAAAATCAAATAATACCAAATGAAATTCACTTTACAGAAGTTAAATTAAAACTAGCTTTATTAGAACGTACATTCATTAATGAGGAATAACGACAGCTTTACTACCTGCCAGATGCACTGGAAGCTCTAGTATTTGTTGACTTTTTAGTCTTCATATTTCTATCTTCAATTGTTTTCTGTTAAAGAGAAAATACCACAGATGGATTACTCACCATAACTATGACAGTTACGCCTAGAGGCCAGGAAATCATTGTTTTTAGAGCATCTACTATGTGTCAAGTACAGCAACCACTGGAAACTAATAAGGATACTATATTTTAGAGAGGGTTGATGGACATGAAACACAAAACCAAATGTGAGTCATGACAGAGATAAACTAGGGTCCAGTGAGTGCGACTAGAGTGAGGGGTTATGTTAATGACAGTGACTAGGAAAGGCCTCCCTGAGGTCTTTTTTTTTTTTTTTTAATTATTTATTTATTTGACAGACAGAGATCACAAGTAGGCAGAGAGGCAGGCTGAGAGAGAGGAGGAAGCAGGCTCCCTGCCGAGCAGAGAGCCCGATGCTGGGCTCGATCCCAGGACCCTGAGATCATGACCTGAACCAAAGGCAGAGGCTTAACCCACTGAGCCACCCAGGTGCCCCTGGCCTCCCTGAGGTCTTGACAGCAGTTCAAGAAAAATGATGCAGAAAAAAGGGGCCCGCATGAAGGAAGGTCTGTGGGAAGAAAGAAGCAGTGAGTGCTACGAGCCTGAGAAGGGAAAGAGCTTGATAATTTTGAGAAACAGAAGGTGAATGAGGCAGATGCACAGCGAATGACAGCGAGAGTGGATGAATATATAGTCAGAGAAGAATGGTGTGAGGTCCTGAGGATGTGGGAAGGAGTTTGCATTTTATTCTTCTGATGAAAATCCAATCAAGAGACCTTAGCAGGGGAGTGATGTGATTTAGACTTGAGGAAGATTCCCTCCAGACGGAATAAGGATAAAGCCAAGAATTCAATCAAACGAAATGTTACCATCTTACTTGTTATACAAAATTGCCTGTTGTTATTGAGAATTGCCACTATTAGACATTTCTAGGATCTTGTCTACAAGTTCCAGAATACCCTTTTTCTTTTTAAGGAGTAACTTCTCTACTTTACACAGATAGATCGATGCTAGCATTGAAGTGAGACCACAGATGTAAGCACATCACTAACTTGGCATGAGTGACTTTCCCTGAAGAAAGTGGTTAGGAACAATATACCTGGAACATGGTTTAATGAACCATTTCCATAAATTTTAATACAAAGCACTAATATTCTATATTATAAAAGTCCTACTCAACCACAGGTTTTCAACTAGCACTGTTACCTTCCCCAAGAGTAGGTATATATAGCCACCAACTACCTATAGCTATAAGGAATAAAGACTAAATTCTAGAGAAATAAAGACTAAAAGTGCTGTACCATAATTTAAAAAAATATAGTATTCTGGTACATTATAGTATAGACAAGTAATCCTACACGCAAAAAATCTGGCTCTCAAGGTAATAATAGTAATAATAATAATGTTTGTGATAATAATCCTGTCCATCCTTTTAAATAAGCAAAACAGTGATAACATTTCTTAAGGATTTTCCTTAAAATTTGTGAAATATTTTAAAATGATATCTAAGAGTAACTTTAACTAATTCAAAACCTCAGAAATTATTCCAGATACCTATATTTTTATAACATGGAGACCTATAGAAACCTACCCACTTATGGGTTTGCATTTCTGAGATATTTAAGAGTATATTATGATCATACACCTTTGATAATTTTTAAGGAAATACTGACTTTTATTATATTCACTGCAAACCTTCCCTGAAGTAAAACTCTACTGACTCATAATGACAATATGTCATTATCAAAAGATGAGTTTTCCACAGACAATTCACAAGTACATAATGTGGCAGATAAAATATTTAAAAGGTCTATTTTGAGTTTTAAACTGTAGTATAGGGGCGCATGGATGGCTCAGTCAGTTAAGTGCCTGCCTTCAGCTCAGGTCATGATCCCAGGGTTCTGGGATTGAGCCCCACGTCCTTGGGCTCCTGGCTCAGCGGGTGGCCTGCTTCCCCCTCCCCTCCACCTGTCTGCCACTTCCCCTGCTTGTACTCTGTCTCTCACTATCTCCCTGTGTGTGTCAAATAAATAAATGAAATCTTTAAAAAAAAAATTTTTTTTTAAACCTGTAGTATAAAAGGCATAATTTCATATAAATACCTTTGAAGACTCTGTTGCATCAGTAGATATTAAGATACTCTGAGATTTCAACAATGGTGGATCCACTGTTAAGTCATTCATCAGTTCAGCTTTCTCCTTTTCTTCTTCAAGGTCATCGGTAATTACTTGACTTTCCTGGGATTTCTCAATTGGAGGAGTGACAAAGTCTATCAAAAATGAATTCTCTTCATTTTCATTTGATCTCATGTGGTTTTCAGGGAGTTCTTCATTCTGATCTATTTTGAGACAGAGTCACAAAACTAAAACTCCTTTCTGAACTAATAACAGATTCCTTTGCTTTCTACTAAAAGGACTGTTTACAACCTCTTTGTCTTGCAGAACACAATTAAGAAGAGCTATTATATTCAACTTGAATAAACTTTTCTCCAAAGTGATCTATGAAAGAAAAAATGGCTACTCAATCTACTAAAACACTTGACATAACTAATACTTAGAAAAAAGTATATGAGTAAAGAAAATGGAATAACTATCCTAAAGCAAAAGACGCACCAAAAGCTCTTGTTGATGATAAACCAAGTAAGTAGGCCGGCAATATCCATTCTGTTCAAAGCCTGGCTTTCTTAGCTGGAACAAGAGGCTGTGTAAGCTGGAGGCACACATCTCTATGTTACCAGAGGCACAATCAGTACAGCTGTAAACTTGTATCGAAGCAGGGGAACCAAGAATCCATGCACTTTTAGAAGAGTCATCACACCAAATAAAGCCATCCTCTAGACAGCTTTATCCCTGCTAAGATGCCTACCTTTCCTAACAGGCACTAAAGGTGGGCCTGTTGCTTATCCTTTCCATGCTCCAAAGGACAGTCTCAGGCTCTGGCATGAGAAGACTCCATTTTGCTATCACAGAACTGCTTCCGTTATTCCATCTGCCCCACTTTGGAATGTTCAACAGAAAGAAATCAATCACCAACTCTCAGTTCTACTCAGAGCCACCTGCTGGCCAACCTTGTCTCTTCATTGTCAAAGTCTTAATTCTGCTGCTTTCATTAAAGCCATCTTTGAGACCTACTTTGAAGTAAGCAGGAGTTAAGGTAATTTTGTAATAGAGTTAGACCTGTTCATCTGGAGAGCACTCATGACTCCAATTATCATCAGTGGATTCTTTAGAGCTGCTAATCAATGTGTTCGGTAAAAAGAATGACTGTGGAGCCAAAGATTCAAATTACGGCTCCGTCACTGACCTTGGGTATGTTTCTCAGTATCTCTGCGCTTCAGTTTTTCTCATCTGTAAAATGACAAAAACTATACTACACAGCAAGCACTTAATAAATGTTACACATCTCGGTCCTAGAAACAGCAATGCCTTTTTAGCTCTCATGAAGCTCTAAGTCATAGGACTAAGGAAAGAAATACATTGACAGCTCACCCTTCACACTTACTGCGTGCTTACTGTGACACTGTTCTCAGTGCTTTACATGTATCATTAACTCATTTAGTTCAGATGGCCACTGTGTGAGGTAGGTTGCTCTTATGATCCCCATTATAAGATCAGTATACAGGGCCAGAGAGATTAGCTACTTTGCTCTTGGAACTGTGTCTAGTTCTGCATCTAAAATCACATGGTTAGTAAATAGCACAGTTTGAGGCAAATACAAATCTCTCATTCCTATAACTATGTATTCTTTCTTTTACAAATAGGATTCTAAGCAGTAGAGAATTCACACATAAACTAAGATGTAATAATTTGATATAACCACCTTTTATGGATGCTTTTCCTCCAGATCCTGATGAAGAGGAATCTCTAAGACTTTCTTTAAGGGATGATGATGATAAACTTGTTAAACATGGATCCTGTTTAAAAAAAAAAAA
>RCUC01039528.1:0-11394 GCA_003697995.1 Taxidea taxus jeffersonii | reverse complement strand
CCCCCCCACCCCATTTCTCACATGGCACTTAGTGTCGCATTGGGAACAGACTCTGCCCTCAGAGTCCAGGCAGGAAGCAGGGTCCATGGCCCTTGGAATCTATCTGTTTGACCCTGACAGTATGTTGGGGACAGTGGCAGGGATGGGGCCCCTGACCCTGGGTCTGACATCGTACTTCTCCTCAGGCCCCTCCCCTGACCTCCTTCATCAACCAGGACACTTTGTCCTCCCCCATTGCTGTCCCTGGGGATTTCCTGGGTACGATTGCCTCAACTCTTCATGATAGCATCTTCCCTCTTTCTTTCTTTGGCTCAGAATGGTGATAGGGCAGCAAAAAACGTGAATCATAGAAGGAAGGAAAATTCATTGCTTTCAAATGACAACAATGGTGCCTAGTTGAACACAGGCGACAGAGATCACAGCACGGATGAAGGTCATGTTCAAACTCAAACTGGTTGGGGGGAGGTGAGGATGCCACGAGGTGTTGCCACAAGAGTCTTCTCCCCCAAAAGCTGCTTCTGATGAGATGCCACATTGAGTCCCCAGGGACTCTGTGGTCAGATAGTGCCAAGGAGCTCCAGGGAACATCAGACAGAGAGACGATCCCCTGGGCTCTCTGGGGCTGGGGTTGCTGCCAGAAAGAATCAAGATCCCTGCCTTCCCTCTGTTCCTTCCCTGCCAGTGACCTCAGGGAGACACTAGGCCCTGGCCTGCAGCCTCAGCAGAGTCTGTCCTTCCCTGTTTTATAGCATGACCCCTTTTCAGATGAGTTGTTGTTCAGTGAGCGGGAACATCCAGTCCCACGTGGTGGGGTGGCTGTCCCTTACCCACAACCCCCAGTGGGTCACACAAACACACACACACACACCTGGTGGGCAACAGTGTGGGCTTTGGAAAATGCCTGACTTATACTGCTCTCTGACAGGGCCCTTCTGGGTGGTCCCAAGGAGAGCCCCTGGTGGGCCTGGGAGTGAAGCCTGGGAGTGTACTATATGCCTGGGGTTTTGCTAGATGCTTTAAATACAGTGTTGGGGCTGGTTCTGGTGACAGCCTGAGGGGTAAGGTCCAGCATCACCACCATTTCACAGGCCAGACACTGAGCTGCAAGCAGGCCACATGCCAGGCCCAGGTCACAGGGGTGGGAGGGTGGCTAAGCCCAGCCTGGAACCCGCGTGCCCTGACAGAGAGATGGGGAAGGGGCAGCTCCAACAGTAATCAGCACCTACAGGGACTGTTTCCTAAAGCAGCTTTGCTTTTTGTTTGCCTGGTTAACATTTGTCAAGCCTCCACTGGGTTCTGGGCATCGAGCTGCTGGCTTGGAGGTGGAGGAGCCCTGGGAACTTGCAGAGATGTCCCCAGTCCCAGCAGAGAATGACCTGGTGTGGGATGGGGGACAGGAACAGTTGGGGTCTTGGGGTCATGTGCTTGGGCCTGATGTTGAAGGAGGGCTCTGCCCCACCCCCCACCCCATGTTTGTTGTATAGGACAACCAGTCCTGCCCATTTGCATTTCGTGGCCATTTGATATTTTGAGCAGACAGGCTCAGGCTGTGTTTGTATCTGCATTGCCTGTGAATGGCATGGGCTGAGGGAAGATTTGCAAAAGGCACGTTTGTTCTTGCACTAAGACCAGGCTTTTGCTTCCCCATTGTGGGTCAGAGACATGCTTTGATGAACATCTTCCTTCCCAGCTGCCCATAGCACTTTCTCCATGACACTCCACGCCTTCTCCTGAAGGTCCTCAGAGAGACCGGACTTCTTCCCAGTTATTTCAGGGGTTCCCAGAGAAGCCACAGAGCACCTTATGAGCCTAGCTTCCTGAGGCCTCAGGGCAGACTTTTCCGGGCCTGGCCTATTCCCCGGTGTGATGGCAGTGCAGCTCACACTGCCTCTTAGTTGCCGAAGTTCAGCTCTGGGGAAGAGGTGGTAAGTTTCCTGAAGGTTGGGCATAAGGGGTAGGAATCTAGCTGGCAGCTCTGCCACTGCCTGCCCGGGTGGGGAGCCCTGGCCCTGGCCCAGTCCTCCCTTCAGCTGCTGGTGCCCCTGATCCTTTGGGCAGAGGAGAAAGTCACCTCTGCCCAGCAGACTTCAGCCACTGGCCAGGGCTCACTGGTGGCTGGGGTGGAGCGAACTTTTACATTATCATGCAGAGCCTGTGTCCTCCCTTATTGTCTATTCCAGAACAGAAGCTTGGCCGCATCTTTGCATAAGCAAAAGGTGCATTACAATGTATTTCCCCAAACAAGAGAGCCCTTGGCCTCTCTCTGCACAGAGAAGGGTTGCGGCTTTGAACATTTTCCCCCAAGGTTTAAAGATTCCAGGATCAATTTCTCAAGACAGGGCTCAAGGACATTGTCCTGGCTTCCCCTCCCCCTGTGTCTAGAGCAGAGGAGAGCTTCTCCCCAGCACACAGGTCTTGGGGGAGGTGGGGCTGGGGTGGGGAACACACTTGGGCACTTAGCTGGGGTCTCCATCGTTGCAGAGTACTGACACCACCGCTGTCACACAGTGTGCCCATTTCCTATCATTTCACATTCTCCAAAGTTACTCATTCATTCATTCGTTCAAAACTCTACTACGCCTTTATTAGGTGCTGAACACTGCTAGGGACACAGCAGTGAACAAGGAGGAAAGGTGCCTCTCATAGCAAATGTGTAGTCCAGTTTGGGAGCAACTACTTAGGGAGTACTTAGGGAGTACTTTTGGGGTGAGCAGGGACAGTCATGTTTGGGGGAAAGCATGAGAAGACAAGCGGGCACAGCAAGTGCAAAGGCCCTGAGGTCGGGATGGGCTCTCTCTACAAGCCAGTGGCTGGATGGACCATAGTGAGCAAGGCCAGGGCAGCCTGAAAAGAGGTAGCAGGGCTTGGATTTTATTCCAGTTGGAGTGGATGGGAATTAAGCTGAAGCATAACTGTCCCCCACCTTTGAAACATGTTTATTACCATGGCTTTGTTCTTGCAGATGCTCTTCAGACATTTCAAGAATTCTGGGGCTAAAGGGAGGAGAGCGAATTCCAGGGATGAGCTACTGCACAAGCAGCTGGAGAGGGCAGCCAGGCTTTGCAGAAGGTGGAGTTGTTGAGACAGGGAGCTCCCAGTGCAAAGTAGCGGAAGCAAAGCGCAACACAGGGAAGCAAGCCAGGACCAGCTTCCAGAAGGCCCCAACTGCCAGCCTGAGGAGCTGGGGCTGCTCCTGAAGGCATGGGGCAGGGGAGTGGGGGGCACTGAGGGCTACAGGCAGAGGAAGAGGAGGCCAGATCTGCTGAGTTGTGACTGTGGTGAAGAAGGCGGCAGTGTCCTTGGGCAGGAGGACGAGTCAGAAAGGCGCTGAGGAGCCCCCGCCCCTGCCTGCTTGTCTGGGAGATGGGGTCAGGGTCAAGGGAGGACAGGGGAGACGTGAGGGAAATGTTTGGAGGCTGCCTCCCGTCTTCAGTGACTCTCTGCCACATTTGTCAGCATTGTAGCTGTGTTCCTATTAAGGACAAGTGTTTCACTGGAAATTGTATTCATCATTCCCAGTGGTCTCTGTGCCAGGTGGGCCCCGCTGGCTTCTAGCAGCCGAGTGGTATCTGAGCAGCATCCTGTGGGCTCAAGGGTGGTGGCAGTCATACAGATCCCTGAAAGGCTCATGTTCCCCTGGGGGCAGGGCACAGCCCCCTCCTAAGGCCGGCAGAGGCAAAGCGCAGTGGGGGCCCCTGTTCTCAGCACTGCCCTGCATTCCCAGAAAGGCGTCACAGAGGGAGACCAGGGGCTTCCTTAGGGAAAGAGACACGAAAGGCCCACCACAGTTGGAAATGACCAGGGAGGTAGGGCTCGAGGAGTCTCTGGAGTAGGCCTGGCTGCCAGCCTGACCCACAGCCCAGCCTCCTTGCTGGCCCTCTGCTGGGCATGCTCATCTGCAGCCCAGCCCAGCACATGTGAACTGGCAGCTGACGGACAGCTTCGAAGGCAGGGCCTCCCTGCCTGGCCCCCCATCAGTGGCCTGACATCCTAGATGGCCTCTACCTCATAGAGCTTAGCACTGAGTGGTGGGGTTCCTGGGGTTTTGGTCATCCCTGGTCCCAAATCAGGAGTCAGGGTCAGAGTTGCTCAGTATCCAAGGACCCAGGACCCCTTACTTGAGATGAAAGCAACTATGGGCACAGTAGCAGGGTTCAGGGAACAGGAGGATCCTAAGCCCTGATGGGCAAGGTCTGGGCCAGGAAGTGGGAAGGGGACCAGCCCTGCGTCTCCTTCCTCCCTGAGGGGACCAGCAAGCACCCCCTCATTCAGAACCTCAACTTCCCCATTGCTCAGATGGTCAGTCATTCTGACCTCCAAGGGCTGTTGGTAGCATAAAATGAGCTAATTCTCTGAACTCAGTCCTAAATCCCTTCCAAATATCAAGGCAGGTTACCTGTCTTCCTAAAGCTTGTCACACTGTGGGCTTAGAGCCTCACTGGGCCTGTAGGGGGGTAGGTCCCCTCAGGGTGCACCCCAGACCAGCTCTGAGAAGTGCCATTAGAGCGTGGGCCCTAGAGAGGCATGGTCAGGGTATCAAGAGAGCCTTGAGCTCCTTGTTTTCTGGAGAGGCTCTGAGAGATGACCCCGAGACATTTTTCTTTCCCCTACCCTGTGCAGAGCAAAGTTGGACTGCTTCCCTCTGCCAACAAGGGGATGGGGCTGAGCCAGCCCAGAGTGTCCCAGAGCTGTGTAGGAGGTACCCCCCATTCCAGTTCCTATCACTGCTCACATCTGTTCCTTCTCTCCACTGACCCCCAAATTTTAGCCCCACCCTTGACACTTTGATTGCTATAGTAGGCTCTGCTTTCCATAAAGGAGCCAGAGTCATCTTTGTAAAATGCAGTGTCATTATCTTTCTATCATGACTCCATATCCTCCATTGCTCTTTGATTAGAACTGGAATCCTTCTTATTACTATTGAATAGCTGTGTGGACTGGCCTCAGGGGCCCTCTCCCCCTGCTCAGTCCTTGGAACACATGTAACTGCCTCTGACCCCAGGATGTTTGCACATGCTGCTTTCTTTGCCAGGAACACTATCCCGGCTTTGCTGAGCTAACTCCTTCTCATTTCTTATCTCTGAGATGAAATGCCACATCCTTAGGGGGCTCACCAATCCTCACCAATCAATTCACCATGGATATGCCATCTGGGTTCCCTGCCCAGGGTCCTCTTCAGCATCGTCATGATCTTTTTTTAAATTTTTTTTTTAAGATCTTATTTATTTATTAGTTAGAGAGAGAGAGAGACAGAGAGCACAGGCAGACAGAGGCAGAGGGAGAAGCAGGCTCCCTGCTGAGCAAGGAGCCCGATGTGGGACTCGATCCCAGGATGCTGGGATCATGACCTGAGCCGAAGGCAGCCGCTTAACCAAATGAGCCACCCAGGCGTCCCAGCATCATCATGATCTTGAAGCTGTTTTTGTGACTTCTGAGTATCTCTTCCTCCTGACAGAGGGCCAGCTCTGGGCTGGTTCACTGCCAAATCCCAAATGCTAGCATAGTTGCTGGACATGCTGTGGGGCCAATAGCTTTCTCCTGGGTCTGTTGGGTACCTGCCGAAGTCTGTAGAGAAGGAGAGGCCAGGCCAGGCAATTCTGGCCCCCAGGGGGTGGTGAGCTCTGTGAAAGGCCAGGGTGGCTCAGTTGGAGAAGTCCTATTGTGAATCTGTAAGGGGCTTATTGCTAGCAGGGTGGACATCTACGCATCAGAGCTCAAACGTGGAGGAAAGGACAGCTTGCTTTCATTCTTATATCTGATGCCACCCTTGCTCTGGATAGAAGGGAAAATGTGACCCAGCCCATGAGGGGCTTTTCATTCAGAAGTCTTTAGGGGGAATAGTCATGTCAGGGGGTAAGCCCTGACTCCGGGCTTATCTTAGAGCTCAGGCTGCTCTAACAAAATACCGCAGGCTGGGTCGCTTAAATAGCACACATTAATGTCTCCCTGTTCTGGAGGCTGGAAGTCCATGATCAAGGTGTCAGCCAATTTGGTTCCTAGTGAGGGCTTGCAGACATCCTCCTCCTTGCTGTGTCCTCACATGGTAGTGAGAGAGCGCATGAGGGAGCTCTCTGGTGTCTCTTCCTCTAGGGGCACTGATCTCATCATGGGGACCTCCACCCTCATGACATCATGTAACCCTATCTGTCTCTCGAATGCCCCACCTCTGAATTGCACTGACAGTGATGAGTTGGGGCGGGGGGAACACGATTCATTCGATGGCAGGGCTGTTCATCCCCTGCCCCTCCTACCCTGGGGTAGCCACCCTGCATCTGCACATGTCTGTCCCAGCATGCTTGGCCCTGGGCCATGACCCTCCAGGCTGAGGGCCTGCAGTTGGGGTCAGTCCAGGTGTATTCTCTCTTCTGTAGCCAAGCAACATCTGCCCTCCTCTCCTCCAGGCCAGCGCTCTCCACACCCCAGCCCTAGGCCAACCTATAAGCCAGCCCCCAACTATCTTGCCCACTGTCCCTGGATCCCCTAAATGTACCTGGGAGCTGCATTCCATTTGGGCCCTCCAAAGTCACCCCTTCTAAATATGAACCCATCCCCTCCCAGGTCCCAGACAGAAGAACCAAGCTCTCTCTACTTTTGGCTTCTTCCCAAAATATCGGGGCTGTTTTTACCCTCCCTGGCCGGTCCCCCTAACTCTAAACATAGGCTGGGGGTCAGGGGTGGAAGGAGTACAGTGAAACCTAGTCATCCCGCCCAGCCTTTCTCTGCCCCCTCCTCCCTTCTGCCCCCTCCAGCTGCAGCAGGACCTCCCATTATCACTGCTTTCTTTGCTTCTACACCATGACTTTTGGTCAAAGGCTATATGCCAGACTAGCTGGGCTTGCCTGTGAGAGATAAAGCAATACTTGGGAGACTAAAAAAACCCTTTCTCTCTTTTTAAAAGATTTTATTTATTTGAGCAAGCAAGAGCAGTGGCAGAGGGAGGGGGAGAAGCTGAGCGGGGAGTCACACACAGGGCTCTCGATCCTAGGACCCTGAGATCATAACCTGAGCGGAAGGCAGATGCCTAACCGACTGAGCTACCCGGGTGCCACCCCCCCTTTTAAGTAAGATTAAAAAAAAATTTATTTGACAGAGAAACCCTTTCTCTTAAGAAAAACTGGCTTTTAGGGCTGTTGTCTCATTGTGGACAAAAAAAATCATATTTGACCCTCAAAGCTTAGCAAGGGTGTCTGTGTGTAGGGGTATGCACCCTGGCCTCTTCCTATGACTTCATGGATGGCTATGATTTAGTGTGGTGACAAATATGGCATCTTACTGTTTTCACCAACACTGTTCCTTTGCACACATGGGGAAATTCAGTGCTCACAAAGCTTCGTAAGGCAGGGATTGTTAAGCCTGTTTTATGGAGGGCACAGCAGTGTGGATGAGTCGGCAGGGCCTCCCCTGGGCCCTCCCCTGTCAGTGGCAGGTGGTCCTTAGGCCTGTGGTTCCTGCTGACACCTCCCCGTTGTCTTTCAGGTCAATGAAATCTATCATGATGAGTCCTTGGGGGCCCACATCAATGTCGTCCTGGTACGGATAATCCTGCTGAGCTACGGGAAGGTGAGTGAACCCCTGGTGTCTTCCTGATATTGCAGAGCCCCTGTTCACTGTGGGATGAGGGGGACCTCCAGTGAGGCACGGGCCTCCTCTGGAGGCCCAAAGCCCGGGGCCTGTCCCCAGCTGCCATGTGGTACTTAAAAGAAACAAGAAACATGTGAGCCACCCCCATATTCCTGGCCCCTTTCAACTCCTTGTTTTAAAATGTAGATTTTGTTATTATTTGGCTGTGAGGAGGGCAACCTATCAAGAGATGACTGCCATGGAAAAGGTGGTTTGTCACCCACACGGGGCTATATGGGCAGGATGACAGGGTGAGTGGGCATAGGACTGGCCGGTATGAATAATTCCAACGGGCTCTGTGCCATAGTTTAGCCTACTATGTAGCTATATAACAACTATGTAACAACTATAGTACATCCCGGGGGGTGATGGGAGTATGAGAGTCCCTTGAGGGAGGTGACGGGGTTGTGGACTCTGAATTCGTTGGTTTGCATTTGGAAAGCATTCTCCAGAGCCAGTTGCTTAGTATCTGTAGGAATTGGCTGACCCCAGGAGGGTCAGTCCCTCCAGGATCAGCATGGCCGCAGACTTCAAAGCATCAGAAACATGAGGATACTTGACCCCTCACCTCCTGCCCAACTCTTCTTCCCATGTCCTTCTCCCCTTCCTAGCTTCTCTGTCCTCCTCTGCATAACATCTGCCGTAACTGGGCTCTCTTGTCCTTCCTAACCCCACTTGCTGTCAGACTTGGAGCCGTCTTTCCTAGCAGCATGTGGGGTCTGTGCAGCAGGGGGAGAATGACCCTAGAGATAGTGACCTGACACAAAAAGATAAGGGGGTACAGAGAAAGGAGAGATGGGGAGGAGGGAAGGAGCTCCATGCTGAGCAGCTCAGAAGGACCTTACCCATCGTAACTCACTGAGTTCAAGGGCAAGATGGGGAGCTGGAGCTAGGATGATCCTCATTTCACAGATAAGAACACTGAGGCTTAAAGTGGCTTGCTGGTATTCTGGATGAATGGACAGTGTCATTTGGCTCCTTGGGAGTTGGACTTCTCATGCTTGCAGCCAAATTCTAGAATCCATGGTCTGACTTCACTCAGTATATACAAAATCAGTCATCAGAGATGGTAATTAGGTGCAGGGTTAAACTCCTCTGCTCAAAGACAGAGGGTCTCAGTCTCCAAAAATAAAATCCAGCTGCACACAATTTACAAGGCCCATGGCATTAAAAAATGACAATGAAGGGCCTATACAGCTGGGTGAATTCTAGGAATAGTGGACCTTGAGCCCACTGTCTTTACCCAGAAAGCCTATCATTCCAGAGTAGAAGCGGCCACAGTAAGAGCACCAATCATAGTCCTTCATGCTCCCCACAGAGAACATAAAATATATCAAAGCAGACTGTGAGGACTAGGGAAAAATTGATGAAAACCTAACGCAGGAATCTTTTATACTCTTTTTAAGACCTTTAACAGATTACATTTTGAAAGGCATAGAAGTTTCAAATAATAATAATGTATGAAGTTAAATTAGCAGTTTTATCATTTTTTTCTTTGCCCTATAGAAGTATGTGCCTTCTTTTGGAGGAATCATAGAACGCTTGAAAATTACAAAAGTGCTTTAGGTTGTAAAGAAAATTGCAGTGAGTTTTATACAGCTAAAACTGTTTGGGCTGTATTCTCTAACTCAGCACCCTAAAAATAGGGTGGAGGGAAAGGATATATTAACTGGGAAAAAAAATCCAGTCTTTATTTTTTTTTTTTTTAAGATTTTGTTTATTTGCGAGTGAGAGAGAGTACAAGCAGGGGGGAGAGGCAGAGGGAGAGGGAGAACAGACTCCCTGCTGAGCAGAGACACCCCCCTCCCCATGCTGGGCTTGATTCCAAGCCCCTGAGATCATGACCTGAGCTGAGGGCAGACCCTTAACTGATTGAGCCACCCAGGCACCCCAAATCCAATGTCTTTAAACATTTAAAAGGAGGGAGACTATGAGAGCTGCAATTACTTGGTACACTAATGAAAATGATAGTACTAAAAATCAAAACCTATGAGGTGTGGCCAAAGCTGTATTCAGAGGCAAACTTGCAAGTGCTTCCCAGATTGCACAACAGAGAACAAATACACACTAACCTATTGCATTGACTCAGTAAGGTTAACACAAATGTCAACAAGAGCCACAAACCAAAAAAAAAAAAAAAAACCTAGGGAGAACAAAAATAAGGAAATAAGTTTCAGAAAGGCAGAAATTAAGAAACTAGGACATAGAAATAATCGAAACAATCAACAGAGCTTTGGCCAAAGCAAACCTCTGGCATATGAATCTAGAAAAGAGAGCGAGGGGAGCACAAACTAAAAGATTAGAAAGGGTCTGCATAATAGAACCTACACCAGGGTGCTTACCTAGGCAGAAGAGGAAGTTGCCGTTGTGGCATATGTGGAAATTGCCACACTAGGCAGCTGCTAGATCTCCACTTGGGCCCACTCCCATCAGTGGAGGAGGCCACGTGCACACCCTCCTCCGGTTATTAGGAGGGTTTGGGGAGATGTGGGCGCAGTTATATCCCCCACCCTTTCCCTTTACTGCTGGAGGGGGGAAATGGGAAACTTCAGGTTGGCCCTGGAGGTAAAAAGAGGACTGATTATCTGGGCACCAGGTGGCAGCTTGCATCCCCTCCACCCCCGGTTGCCCCCATATTGGTTCAAAAGAAAGATTTGGAAATCGTGCATGGTTAATTGCTTGCTGGTGCTGGCAAAGCCTCGGCTCTCAGTTAGCCTAAAAAGTGTTGATTTCCCAAGGAAGCAAACCCTGGTTTATTTAAACTACACCCTGTCAGGCTCTGTGTTATAAACTGTCCCCATCTGTCCCCGTTTCTTCTTGTGTTTCTTCTTCTCCTTTTCACTGCTGTGGGCCAGTAGATATTCATGACCCCAGTCTACCATTTGCAGAAGAGTCAGAACTTGAAGGTGGGCAGAGATGTTGGCAAGTCATGGATTTCTTGGGAAATGAGAATATTTCAAAGCCGACTCCAAAATACATATAAACCATGATAAGTCCCATAACCATAGTGGGAGCTCAAGTTCTCCAGCATTTTCAAAGTTCTCTGAAAATCACCTCTAAATCAAGAGTCAGATTGTCTGTTTTTGCCAGTGCATTCTTATTCACTTCTAAGGAATTATTAAGCAAGGATAATAGAACACCATAGAAATCATCTCAGAGCACATACATAGATATACTCTGACATCCACTCAATTTACTTTTATAGCCAGTGTGATTCCTATACTCATAGCTGCCAAAGGTAGCATGTCCAAGACAATGTACAGACTTGTCTTCCTTCTAAAAATAGATGTAAAAAAATCCCAAGGCTTTAAGGGCTTAATTCAATAACGCATAAAATGAAACTCCCACCATGATAAAATAGGGCTTATCCTGGGAATAAGACAATTGCTGACGTATCAGGAAGTCTGTTCATATAGTTCATCATATCAGTTTGCCAAATGGCAAAATTTCCTCATCTAACACATACTTCACAAAGGCTTTCTGTGTGCCAAGTTCTGTGCTGGGCCACTGAGGTGGTCTCTGACTCCAGGCCTGCTTCTAGAGCAGAGGTGCAGACAGGGAAATGATTATAACAGGGGGTCAGAGACTCCTGGGGGGGAAGGTGGGGCAGGCAGGCCTCATGGGGTCAGGCCCAGCTACTGGAAGGGAGTAAAAGGAAGAACCAGAGCAGGGATGTTTCCAGGACCCGATGTACATTTCTTTTCTTTTCTTTTTAATATTTTATTTATTTATTTGACAGACAGAGATCACAAGTAGGCAGAGAGGCAGGCAGAG
>RCUC01039512.1:0-18646 GCA_003697995.1 Taxidea taxus jeffersonii | reverse complement strand
AAAAAAAAAAAAAGCATAGTTTTATTAGAAAACCTCCTCAGCCTTGCACCCTAATGCAAATGATGCCTCCTCATTTAATAGTAGGAAGTCATTAAGAGTCCCAAGATTAGATTCCTGAAGGTTAAGACATTTCTTCTCTGTGGAAGATGGAAGAGTCTTCTAGCATTCTCTCAAGAGCAGTGTTTAGCTTATCAGATTAGTTCTTGAAAGCCGTGGTAGGTTGTCTCCAAAGATGGCTGCCAACACTGCCTCCTACATCTGTTCACAAGTGCTCCTTTTCCCATCACAAGGTGGCATTTGTTTCCCTACCCCTTGAATCTGGTCTGGCTGGTGACTTGCTTTGATTAATAGAATGTAGAAGTGACATTCTGAGAATTCCAAATTTAGGTCTCTAGAGGCCTTACAGCACCTGCTTTCACTCTTGGAAGCCAGCCACACTGCAAATGTCAGACTACATTACTGAGTGATGAGAGGCCACCAGGGAGATAACCAAAATGCCCAGACGTTGTAAGTGAGGCCATCTTTCATCCCCAAATCCCTCTTGAGTCACTCCAGGTGATACCATAAGAAGAGAGAGGCCCAGCCAGCTCTCAGCTGCTCAGGCCATTCCAGCTGAGGCTACAGACATCACAGAGCAGAGAGAAGCCATCCACACTGAGCCCTGCCTGAATTCCTGGTCCACAGAAACATGAGCAAATAAAATGGTTTTATTTTAAGCCACTTAAGAATTTGGATACTTAATACACAGCAGTAGATAACTGAAACAAAGTATAGAGAACCAGGCTGTGAGGAATTCAGGGTACATTAAACAGAGAAGAAAAGGGCATTGAGAAAAATAAATTTGTAACTTAGGAAATAATCCTACATATGGAACCTGGTAGAGTAACTGAAATGAGGGAAACCAACTTCCAGTAATAATGTGGAGATTCTGATGGCTGTCCTGGGGTCCCAGCAAGAGTTCTCCTCCACATCTATATTTCTGCTTCTTCATGCAGCTTACAGTGATCATTACTAAACCAGGAAAATGAGGATGGCTTCCCCCTACAAGGGGGAAAGGAAGGTCTTACCCCCTCACTCAATGATAGGTCCATCCCATGACGATGGACCTATGATGATGGTCCCCATGGGACCCATGATGATGGTCCATCCCATTCATGACCTTTGGGAGAGTCAAGTGCTTCTTTTGCTCCCCAGACTGTTGCTTGAGAGTGATAAATCATATCAGAGGGGAAACACAAGACAGTTTTTTTGTTTGTTTGTTTGTGTTTTTTTTTTTAAATATTTATTTATTTAACAGATAGAAATCACAAGTAGGCAGAGAGGCAGGCAGAGAGAGAGGAGGAAGCAGGTTCCCTGGCTGAGCAGAGAGCCCGACGTGGGGCTCGATCCCAGGACCCTGAGATCATGACCTGAGCCGAAGGCAGAGGCTTTAACCCACTGAGCCACCCAGGCGCCCCCACAAGACAGTTTTTAAATTTTATGTGCATGTATATATTTTTTAAAATTCTCATCATTTAAAAAGCCCCATGTACAAAATACTTCAAAGTTGTTGCCATCCCAGTTTTCCCTTCAATTAAATGTCAGGCCGAAGAGTGTGTTATATATCCTTGCCTACTCTGCCTTTTTAATTGCTTTTTCTATCATTAGAGCCCTGAAAAGACTGCTGCTCTCAGTACATCTCTTCATTTTTAGTGTCTTGTCTTTCACTTCTGAAGAGATTTTTTCCAGCCAGCTAACCTCTTTTGCTTTATTGATTCCACTTAAGCTGCCTACAAGAGACTCAGAGTGTGAATGAGCATGAGGTGGGGGCAGGGTGCTCTTTGATTGCCTTCCAGGCACCAGATCGGATCATTTGCTGGTCCAAGGGGACAGGGACAGGGCTTTGGAAGGTCTGAATGCAGCCCTGGAGGATAGCACTTCTCTAGAGAGGGAATATAAATCTGCACTTTATCTTTTACCATTTTTAAAAATTTTAATTTACAAATATAGTCACCAAAAAGGTAAATGTAGATGAGCTCATTCGGAAGGCACTGTTGTGAGGTGGGAGTGGGGTGGGGGAATGTTTGACATGAGGATGAGAGAAAGGTGAATTCCTGGTAGCAGAATGTCCCAAACCAAGCCATTTCATACCCTTTAAGCACTACTAGCAGGGCGTCTGGATGGCTCAGTTGGCTGTTTGCCTTTGGCTAAGGTCATGATCCCAGGGCCCTGGGATGGAGCCCCACATCAGGCTCCTTGCTCAACGGGGAGCCTGCTTCCCCCTCTTCCTCTGCTGCTCCCACTGCTTGTACTCTTTCTCAAATAAATCTTACAAAAGAAAGAAAGAAAAGCACTACTAAATTTATGTCAATAACCAGATATCTCTGATTGAAACAAAGGAATTGTGGAACCTGAAAACAGTAGTCTCAGCAGTTCTGAATTTGTAATCTTCCTTGCTGAGTTGGGTTAGTGAGACAAAAAGTTGTGGGTGAGATTTTGGAGAACTATGAAATCTCTGTTCTCATCGTCCTAGGTAAAAAAATGAAAGTTCGAACTCCTGGAAGTCCTAATATAAATCAGGGACATCTGGCCAGTCTTATCAAATGCACAGTAGAATTTGAAAATGAACAGTGTGGTTGAGGTTATACTTTCAGAAAAGTTAAGTGCTATCATTATTAGTGTCATGTGTATTAAGATACAATTCAGATAAACTCAGTTATTTATAGATGATGTTATATCTGGGAATTGCTTCAAACATTGAGTAGGGGGAGTTGATGGGCACTCAGAATGAGATAAGATTGACCATGTTGAAGAAAGTTATGCAAACTTGGAAATAAAAGGATGATTGCATGCCTTTCCAGGGTCTTTCCTAGAATGTCATCTATGAGGCCCACCCAAGAATTATTTAGTTCTTAGGTTAGGGTTCACCAAACTTTTCCTGTAAAAGGCCAGGTAACAAATACTTTAGACTTTATGGGCCATTTGGACTCTGTCACAACTACTCAACTCTGTTTTGTTGCATGAACGCAGCCACAGACCCAACTAGGTTCTGGGCTAGAGTGGTAAAAATGCAAAGTCTATGTCTTGATCAGAAGCATTAACTCATGAAAATGCGGTCTGATCTTCTCTGGTGTGAAATGAATGAAAAAATCACCCGTATTAATGAACACTAATGGGCAATCATTAAGAAAAACCAGGTAGATCAATAATCATTTGTCTTATTTAGTTACAAACAGGATAATTTAGAAATGCTCCAGCTGTTCACTGCTAAGACAGTTTTATATTCAGCTTTTAGCCACGATGGTGGGGTTGTGATAACTGTATTTCTTCAGTACTAAGACTTTCTTCAGTACTTCAGTACTAAGACACCAGTTACAAAATCTGCCACCAAGTCAAGGCAGTTAGACTTTCTTTTTTTTTTTTTAAGGAGGAAGCTAACCTATGATTTACCATACTTTAGCATGAGATAAAAACAAAACATCTGTCTTATATTCTTACTATTTATTAGACTCCATGCTAGGTACTTGAGATCTGATTTCTTTTATGCCCCTCTCAGGTAAATGTTATCACATTTTACAGACAAGGAAATAATTTCATCCCATTTGTGGTCGAGAATATACTCTATGTGATTTTAATCCTTTAAAATTTACTGAGGTTTTATGACCTAATATAAATAGGTATCCCCCCATCCAAAAATGGGAGTGTTCCTGTGAAACCTTTTGTGAGCTGTAATGGCGTAAAGTGAAGAAGCAATTACCATTAATTTATACCAGAAAAATTTTGAGCATTCCCAGACCTCTTTTAGGCTTTTCTGATACTTTATGACACATCTCGCTAATGGATGCACAAAATAAATCAAGCTGAAGAACAGATGCTCACAGGCACAGTTCAGAGCTTTGGCAGCTTGAGGCTGAGATGCCAAGTGTAGTTCCAGGGGAAGGAGCTCGGCAGGGCCACTCTCGTTGCTCAGAGTGTGCACTTCTCCTTTTGCTGCAACGCTAGTACTGAATGCTGTTTTCACCTTTTCTTTGTAAAAGGGAAAATCCTCTTTGGATGCTGTTCAGTTAGCAAAAAATAGGCGGCCTTTCACAATGGAGGTCCTTCATAAAAATGGAATGGCTTAAAACAAACTTTGGAAAAGCAGCGGATCCCTGTAGTCCTTCCTGGAGAATGTTCCAGGCGTACATGAGAAGAAGATATGTCCGGCTGGTGTTGGGTGTGTTTTTGAGCTGTCTACTAGATCCGTTAGTCTATCCATTGTTTAGGTTTTCTGTTTCATTGTTGATCTTCTGCCTAGTTGTTCTAGCCATTATTAAAAGTGGGCTATTAAAGTCTCCAACTCGTACTATCTAGTACTAGTACTATCTAGTATTCTCCAACTAGAATTATCTGCTTCCCTCTTTAATTTTATTAGTTTTTGCTTTGTGTATTCTGGGATTCCGTTGTTAGGTACATATATTTTATAATTATCTTTTCCTGTTGGATTGACCCTTTTATCATTGTAAAATGTCTTCCTTTGTCTCTGGTAATTTTTTTTTTTTTTTAAGATGTATTTATTTGAGAGGGAGAGTGAATGAGCAGGGGGAGGAGGTAGAGGGAGAGAGAGAATCTCCAGCAGACTCCCCACTGAGCACAGAGCCCCACGTAGGGCTCAAACTCATAACCCTGAGATCATGACCTGAGCCAAAATCAAGAGTCTGATGCTTAACCGACTGAGCCACCCAGGCGCCCTTCTGGTAACAATTTTAAAGTATATTCTGTTTGATATTTGCATAGCTCTTCTCTTATTTGGTTACTTGTTGCATAGTACATCTTTTTCCATCCTTATGAACCTATTCGTATCTTTGAATTTAAAGAATGTCTCTTACAGAGAAAATGTAGTTATGCCATGTTTATTTTTTTTTTAATTTTTTAAAGAGATTTTGTTCATTTATTTGAGAGAGGGACAGAGGGAGCATGAGCATGGAGGGGGCAAAAAGAAAGGGAGAGGGACAGGCAGGCTCCCCACTGAGCAGGGAGCCCAACGCAAGGCTCAATTCCAGGACCCCGAGATCATGACCTGAGCCGAAGGCAGAAGCTTAACCTACTGAGCCACCCAGGTGCCCCCGTTACACCATGTTTATAAATTCATTGTGGTACACTCTGCCTTTTGACTGGAATGTTTAATCCATATATATTTAATGTAATTGCTGATAAGGTAGGATTTATGTCTACCATTTCATTATTGGTTTTCTATGTGTCTTATGCCTTTTTTCCCCTCTATTCTTTCATTATTGCCTTTTGCATTAAGTAATTTTGAGTAAACCATTTTAATTCCTTTATTTCTCAACTATATTTTTAAAGTTGTTTTCTGAGTGGTTTTCCTAAAGGTTACCAGTAACATCTTAAAGCAATCTAGTTTAGATTAATACCAGATTAATTGCATAGTATACAAAAACATTGCCTATATATACATAGAGAGAGAGAGAGAGAGAGGAGGTAAATAAAAAGACATACTGTCTTTTATAATTCTCATTTATTTATTTACTTAAAGATTTTATTTACTTATTTAACAGACACACAGGGAGAGAGGGAGCACAAGGAGGGGGCGTGGGAGAGGGAGCTGCAGGTTTCCTGCTGAGCAGGGAGCCCAATGCAGGGCTCAATCCCAGGACCCTGGGATCATCACCTGAGCCGAAGGCAGACGCTTAACCAACTGAGCCACCCAGGCACCCCACATATATTTATTTTTATTGGTGTTCTTTATTCATATAAATTCAAGTTACTGTCTAGTATCCTTTTATTTCCGTCTAAAGGATTCTCTTTAGTAGTTCATGTAAAGCAGGTGTGTTTGTGACAAATTTTCTGTTTTAAGACATCTGGAAATGTCTTAATTTCTCTTTTATTTTTTGAAGAACAGTTGTTGGCTATCAAGTTCTTGGCTAATGGGGTTTTGGGGGGGTTGTCTGTTTTTGTTTTTGTTTTTTCTTTTGGCACTTTAAACATGTCATCCTACCACCTGAACTGCATGGTTTCTGTTGGAACATTATACTTGCTGATGATCCCTTGTGATGAGTCACCTTTCTCTTGCTGCTTTCAAGAAGTTGACTATGTTGTCTACCTGTGATCTCTTTGAGTTTATCTCACTTGGAGTTCACTGAACTTCTTGGATATGTAGGTTAGTGTTTTTCATCAAACTTGGAGCACAAATTCAATGCTCTTGAAAGTAATGGACAAGTCTACCTTAGCCTCTACTTCTGGCTTTTGCAGGGCCTTCTGGTCAGCCAGAGATAGAGAGCTGGCCTAGTGAGATCTCCTGGGCGTGTGCACTGACCTGCATATGTGCAAGGACTTAAGGTCTCCAATAATAAGCTGGAGCTTTTCAGTGCCCTCTGTGGACAGCTCATTCACTAGTTTTAACTTTTTCGGTTAAAACTTTGGGTCAGTCTTTTGTTAGCCCCCACTGGCATGGCTGCCTAACACAGTTAAGGTATTAAACAACTTGCTGATTGTTTTTAACTAATGCAGTGGGGACAGAACCATTCCCAGAGAACTGGTCAAGTTAAGCCCTGAGAATGGGGTCTTTCCAGGGAACCGCCAGACAGGTCAAGTTGTGGCAATGCTCTGGGGCTGTGGCTTTTTGGGGAGCTACAAACCCACTTGCCCCCTTCATTGGCTTGTAGTCTTTTGGGTCTCACAGCTGCTTTGGTTGTGAGGCTGTTGGTGTTCGGGGTTACCATGTATCTGGTAAGGAAATTGGTTAAGTTTAAAATGCCACAAAGCTCTCTGTTCTTCCTGCCATTCATCTGTTTTTCTTGAAAAAGCACTCCCTGGATTGTTGCCATCCTCTAGCAAGTTTCCAGAGTTTTGAAAAAGATGATTTTAACAATTTTTTACCAGTGATCTCTTTAGTACCTTGTGGTTGTGTGGCAGAGTGGAATTTCAAAAGTCCTTACCCTACTATTCCAGAAGCATCTCTGCAGGTGAAGAAAGAAAAGTTCAGGAAGGCTGAATAGTTGTCCAAGGACACAAAAGCCAAGGACTGCCAAAGCCAGGATTTCAAATCCAAAGCTTGGAGAGGTAATGGAGAGGTACTCCATTACCTCTCGCTGTAACAGTTTCTAGACCTTCTCATTAGATAAGCAGTAGTGGCAACACCTCCATCGTGTACCCATTTAGATGGCATTTTAACAAAGCCCTTTTATATCAAATCTCCATTCCTGACCTCTGCACCGAGCCATCAGGCCATGTTGTCTGCGGACCCACCAACATCATTTTATACAAAATGTGTTTCTGTCACAGGCATTTTATTTCCCTCTCACTCTGGCTTTGACGCTTACTCAGCCGGTGCTCTGTGCCCGCGTCTCCTGCACACTTACTGTAACGGTTTCTCTTGGCAAGGGTTCTTTTCTGGATGAAAGAGAGTACCAGGCTCAAACAGAAGGCCCTTACCCGAGCAGGAAGAATGGCGTGCTACCCCACCGGTATTAGCCACAGTACCTAAATTTCCATGAAGTTCTCCATACCTGCCAGTAAACAGTTGAAGAAGAACAGACCCCCAGCGTCTGGAACAACAGGATGAAATTATGTTCAAATTTCTCTTGAAGTGGAAGTGTGCTTAAAACAGATCCTACATTCTTGAGCATTGACCTGAAATAAAAGTAATGGTAAAAGGGGCGCCTGGGTGGCTCAGTGGGTTAAAGCCTCTCCCTTCGGCTCAGGTCATGGTCTCAGGTTCTGGGAACGAGCCCCGCATCGGGCTCTCTGCTCAGCGGGGAGCCCGCTTCCCCTTCTCTCTGCCTGCATCTCTGCCTACTTGTGGTCTCTCTCTCTGTCAAATAAATACATAAAATCTTAAAAAAAAAAAAAAAAAAAGTAATGGTAAAAGGTAGATCTTTTACCAGGGGACCCAGCTGCACTCTTTAGTACAAAACCTGCGGTGTCGGGATGGAGAGGCATTTGCCGAAGTGGTGTCAATATTACAGCTCTTGACATCTCTCTTTATGGGCCTGGCTCACCTGAAATGAGAAGACCATTTCACATACTAACGGGGCACTTTTCGATGATCTACTTGACCTTTGCCTCTGGGCTCAGCAATAAGAAGAGTGATAAAATGACATCTTCTCACAGAACAAAACCCAGAGAATTGAAGCGTAAGGGAGCCGAAATCCAACAATGCAGTGGCCTTGAGCACTGAATTCGTTAATACCGGTCTCCTTACTTGCTGTTTTTCTGAAATTCAAATTTAGGTGGTGGCTTGTGTCTGGACACCTGACATAGAACAAAAACAAAGCTCTTCTAGCAGAGCAATTTCACCACCTGGTAGGTTCTTATCTCAAAAAACCAAAATCTCTTGGAACATAACAGAAAGAAAAGTTGTGCCTGGTCAAAGCCATCTGCAGGGAGAGTTTCCAAGTCATGGAGAAGGAGAGAGGGCCACAGGAATGTTCCAGGCAGGCTTCCTTTGTGCCTATATTAGTTTGCTAGAGCTGCCTTAAGAAACCACCTCAGACTGGGTGACATCAGCAGCAGAATTTTACTTTCTCAAAGTTCTGGAGGCCACAAATCCAAGATCAAGGTATTGGCAGATTTGGTTTCTCCTGGGGACTTTCTCCTTGGTTTGCTTGGTTTGGCCTTCTCGCTGTGTCCTCACACAGTCTTTTGTCTGAGTTCTCACATTCCTGGTGTTTCCTTGTGTGTCCAAATTTCCTCTTATAAGGACACCAGTTGGGGACGCCTGGGTGGCTCAGTTGGTTAAGCGGCTGCCTTCGGCTCAGGTCATGATCCCAGCGTCCTGGGATCGAGTCCCACATCGGGCTCCTTGCTCGGCAGGGAGCCTGCTTCTCCCTCTGCCTCTGCCTGCCTCTCTGTCTGCCTGTGCTCACTCTCTCTAATAAATAAATAAAATCTTAAAAAAAAAAAAAAAAGGACACCAGTCATACTGGAATGGACCCCACCCATAGGACCTCATTTTAACCTTCATTACCTCTTCAAAGGGTCTGTCTCCAAACACAGTCACATTCTGAGGTACTACAGATTAGGTCTTCAACAAGTTTTGGAAGTCACAATTCAGCCCCATTATATTGCCATCGCTAGCTGGACTGCAGTCCTGGTGGGCTGTGGGGGAGTACGGTGGGTTAATTATTATTTCTGCTCTCCCCAGTGCCACCCTAGCACTGGGGAGAGCAGAAGAGTGACTGTGCCCTGAGTACCAAGAAAGAGAAAAGGGGCATTTCTGAGGGAAGTGATAGAAATGAGGGTCAGGAAGCCCAGAAGAGGAACCCACTCTTTTCTGGGAAGAAAAGGAGAGAGGAGGGAAGAGTGATGTCATCAGATGGGAGAATAGAGGAAGAAGGGAGAGCATGTTAAACCAAGAGGGATATATGCAGAAAAAAGGAGTAAGGTTATAATCCACTCCTTCAGCAGCTGAAGACAGTAGGAAAGGGAGTGGGTGGGGGGATACCAGGGCAAACAAATCACAATCTACAAAGCAAAGGGAAGGGCTAGGGAAACTGTCCCCCAGCAAAACTTCCTCCTTTCTTTTGTCCCTTTTTGGGGGGGGGGGGGTGGCGAGGAACCTGCCTGCGATGTCCTCAGGTTTTCTTTACAGGATTCCCAGACGCCCGGTCTTCATTTTATGGGAGTTCTCGAGCTTGGTCAGCCTTCAGGAACACAGTTGACTGTGTCCAGGCCGCTAAGCTGGGTCTCACTGCCCTGGGCATAAATATGCATGGCAGGGAGCCCCAGATGTGCAGAGGCTGGAGTGTTTTCAGGACATGGATGCTCACACGCACACACGCAGGTCTGCTTGGGGTTCAGGTGCTGCCAACGGAAAGAACAGCTGGCAAGTTCCCCCCTCCGAGGTCCTTACTGCTGAGTGCACCACCGCCGATTGGGGGATGGGGGTGGGGTAGGAACTACACCTGGCAGAGGAGGCAGGGGAGGCTTCTGCTGCGGTAGGACAGGAGATGGAATCTTCACCCAGGGTTGCAGATGGAGGTCTAAGCACATCGCTCTTGTTTTCTCCTGCTGGACGTTTACCAAGAGCGTGGAGGTCCAGGGGGCCAACACCGCGAGGGGAGGTCCAGCCACAGGGACACGGGGCGCTCGCAGGGTGGTCAGAACGCCCAGGCTCTCGCTCGCCGGCCTTCCCGGGCGCCTTTGTCCCCGCGCGCTCTGCTCCCCCCGCCGCCCCCTCCGGCTGCCTGGCCCGGGGCCAAACGCGCGCCGCAGCCACTCGCTGCCATTCCTCCGTGAGTGAAGGGCTCCTTAATAAGAGTGTATATAAAGGCCAGGCTGAGAAATGAGTTTTCCATGCCAGCAATCACCCCCCTAACCTCGGCTGTAAATAGCCTGGCGGAGCAGCGCAGATGGAGTCCCCGCACCTGGGGGATCGAGGCCAGCCCCGAGCAGCCCGCATCAGCAGCTGGGGGCGCGCGTCCAGCTCCGGGCTGCTCCGGCCAGCGCTACTGCCTCCCTCCCCCGCGCCCCCTCTACCCCGCCCCACCTTCTCGGCCTGCTGTGTCCTCCGGAGGGCGCACCGCCAGGCCCCCTAATTTATGGTCATTGGTGTAATAGCTTTAAGGTGATTTATCTGACCGCAGAGGAGATGGCAAACGCCTGGCGAATGATTGGTCATGCAGGCTTTGTGCATTTCTGATTGGCCTTATTAATTTCGAGCAGAGCCAGGGAAGTCAACTTGGCAACAGTCCCTATGCAGAGCCGGTTTGGGGTTGGGCTGGCAAAAGCTTAGCTTTGGCCAAAACGGAAGGAATCACGTATTGTTTCAAAGGTCCAGGAGTCAGACAGAATGTGGGAGCACCCTGATTAAACCAGATTTCGTTTGAAAGCTGTGAAGATCACTTGATTTGGCCGATTCCTTTTTTCCCTCCCTCCTGTTCGTGTTTGTACAGACATCAGTGCCTTGGGGTTGGGAAGGAGAAGAGGAACAATGATCTGTTTTTATTTTTAATGTTTGAGTATTAGGGTGGGGGTCGAATGCTTACAAAGCTTGTGGCTTCGAAGGGAAGGAATTTCGGGGAATCCTGGGGCAAATAAGTATCAGAACATGCTTCTAAAAATGTTATATTTCACAATCGTTTGTGCGGGGGGAAAGTACTTCTTGCCATTTGAGTTCTCTTCAGACATCACAACTAGTATTTATGAGACCTATAAACTACTGGATAAGCACCCCCATACACCACACTTCACAAGGTCATTACTCTCGGTTACGGCAGAAACTGTCATTTAAATGTCACCACTGAATGATGCAACTTAGTCCCATGAATAAAAGGGACTAAATAAGAATATTGGAGGAGTTAGAGTATTTAGTGAAAAATACTCTCCTATGAATGAATTACAAATTCAGTGGGGGTGAATGGGCAATTGAAATGTACCCACGCTCATTTATTATATTTATTTGTGTGTGTGAGACTCAGATGCAGACACAGCACTAGGCAACCTCCACATGCAATCCTTAACACGCTGTTCCTCAGGGGGACCGGAACAAAGCCAGAGAGCGAGCAAGAAAATCTGATTGCTTGGGGAGGGGGCAGGGTGGTGTCACACAGGCAGTGGCACCATCATTTCTTTTATTTATAGCCCTAACCAGAAAAATAGACTGGGAACAGCTGAGTACCAATTTATTTTGCTGCCTGAACTGATGAGTGGTTGCCTTAAATGTCATTGAGTTGGAAGGTTGTGCATTTCAGTCACTGCCGGGTCACAGGTCTGGCAGGTGACCAGTAATTGTCCTGCCACCTTTGGAGGTGGGCAAGGGCAACACAGCAAGGGGGCACTGGCTCAGTGGGGAATGAGGGCGGCCTGGATCTCTGACTAGTCTCATCAAGTGCTGCTTGAGTAGAAACAAAGGGGGCCCATTTAGTTCTATTAGAAGAGCAGAGTGAAGTGGCAGGGAAGTTACCTCCCAGAACAAGAACACATGATTTGGGGGTCATGAGCAGGGCCCTGCTTGGGCCACAAGCCACACCATGTGCACATGACAACAGGTCCTATGTCCAGCTCCGTAAATGAGTAATGCTCACAGGACGTCAGCACCATGAGAGAGGTAGGAAGGGGGCACTGCGGAAACTCTAAGTCCGGCAAGCTTTGCTGCACATGTTACCCATTGCACTGGGTCGTGGAGGAGGAGGAGCTGGTCGAGGGGAGAGGGGAGAGGTCACAGGGGCCATGGGTGGATGCCAGGGCATGGAGGAGAGGAAGTGAAGAGCAACACCGTGTGTCACCCATGAAGACCCCCGATATAGGAGTTCAAGCTGCATCTCACCTCTCTCTCAGGTTTACAAGGTGCCAGAAATTTCACTCCCCAATACAGATTAGCAGTCAGGTGTCTCCTCTGATTTTCCAAACATGATGGGGAAATGTATGTGTTTCTGTAAGCACATCTAGCCATAATGACTGCAGAGCAGGCCAGAATCACAGAGGAGAACTCAACTCTGACATTCTAGTATAATTGTTTTGAGCTAAAAATAATCCTACTCCACCCATACGACATGTGACACAGAAACCAGGACTCAGTGCCACCTTCCCGGCCGAAGTCTGGTGGTAGTCTCCGGGGACAGTGGAGCCGGCAGCCCAGCAGCAGTATCCCTCCCTATATCTGCACCATGGTCTGCTTCTGCTCCTCCGCCTCTCCCTGCTGGGCGGCTCTCAGGACACTGCAGGAAACTCATCTGTCATCACAACAAGAATCCGCTCTGTTGGTCTGTGTTCGTTTGCTCACTGGGACGCTCGATCCCAGGCCACGCAGGACATGATTCTCTTTCTCCAGTCCCCCGCTCCCCCAGTGTCTCTCCTCCTCCCCCTGACCTGCTCATTGTCAGGTATCGGAATTATGACTGTAGAATTGACTGCTGCCCTCAGTTACAGAAAAGAAGAAAAATGCCTCTTTTGTCTTGACTTCAGTCAGCCTCACAGGCTGCGTCTCATAGCAACTCTAATCTTTTCTACAAAGACGTATCGGTAGTGATCTCATCTGCGAGAATACATGTTCCCTGAGTCTAGGGAGTCTTCTAGGGCGAGATTCTAGCCCATCACAAAGAGTATTTCCAAGAGCTCTATTCTCCCATTTCCTCCCTTACCTAAAAGTGCCTCCTTCCTCTTATGGATGTATTGTTCAAAACCTCTCAAAAAGCTCGAATCCAAATCACAGAGTGGCTTCCCTGTAGGAATCCCAGTGCCAGGGTATCAAGGTCAGAAGCCTGTCTAGCCCAGGGGCTTGCCGGTGGGTCCTGTGCTTGTGAAGAGCAGCTCTGGAGGACTTTGACAGGCCTGCGGCTTTTATTTATTCATTTTGCAAACATTACAGAAACCCTCTCATATATCTTAGGGGATGCAGAGATGAATACGAAGCCTCCGCCCTGGGGCAAGGGCAGCAGACAGGGAAACAGTGTACCTCTCCTGGGTGATAGCCCTGAAATGGAGGTATGAAGGGAGCACTGTGGGAAGTCAGAGGGGAGCATGACTAGGACTCTACAAGGATCAGGGAATGTTTCCCACAGATGCTGATCACTGCTCTGTGTCATGAAGGATGAAGATGAATCGATCAAGGGGAGAAGGGGCTGGAAAGTCAGGCTGGCCCATGGGCAGAAAACAAAGCCTCCGTGAAAAGAGGAAAAGTAGGACACGTAGAGAGAAGAGATGGGAAGGAGTCTGTGAGGTTGATCGGTGCGTTATTCCATAATAAATACAAGGGCATGACAGACCGGAGTGAGAAGGGGAGCTAGGAGTTGTCTCTATCATGCTGCACCCAAGCCTCAGCCCCCCTCCGGCTCATGGCAAGCAAATCCCAGGACCTACGGCACCGGTCTCCCCAACAGATTCTGAAGCTCCAGGGAGCAAGTGACCTCGAATGGTCACAGTATGCTACTGTGAATACGACAGAGAGAGGAGGGAAAAAGAGACCCAGGCACTGAAGAGATGGGAGGAAAATACACTGAAATGATAGGAGCTCTAATCTATTATCTGTAAGTGACAGGACGGTGAATGATTTCAATTACTTTTTACTCCTCTCCATTTCCTATGGTACGGTGAGCTTACGTATCAACTGTTTGCCGGGCTGAGAGATCTTTAATACAACCATGTTCTAATAAAAAGGGTTCCTACAGTTAGTTATCTTCATGATAATGGCACCCAACCCACAGGTAGAAAGGTGAGGGCAAACAACTAGGACCGGCTCATCCAGTGGGCAGAGAGAATGTGGGTCTGTCTCATTTACACACATGTGAACAGGGCTGCCGCCGCCATCCACCACCGCCCCCACCCCCCCGGCCCAGAAGCAGAGATAAACCTGTAGCCGTCTCACTGTCCCCTGTCTCTAGCATAGTATCTGGCACAAGTGGGTGCATTTTGATAAAGTTTGTTGAATGAAAGAATTCTAGGCCTTCTGACCTTAAAACAGACCTCTTTCCACTGCGACCGTGATGCTCCTACTGCAACATACATCAAAATTACCTGGAAGGCTTCTGAAAACACAGAATGCTGCTCCCAGCCCCCAGAACTTCTAATTTAACAGGACCGGGGGCGGGGGGGGGGCAAGAGTCTGCCTTTCTAACAGGTTCCCACATGATGCCGATCTGTTCCCGGGGGCCGCACTCTGAGAACCACGGACTACAGCCAGCCTTCAGGTGGGAAGATCCTAAGGGCTGCCTGGCGCCACGCACACTTTTCATAACCACACCCTCAGGGAATGCCCCAAGGGTGCCACAAGAAAGAGTCAAAGCTGAAATAGTTGGCAGAGGGCCAAAATGACCAACAATGCTTTAAATTCAGCTCAGTAGGTTCCTAATTATGTTTTTGTCCAGTACTAAAACTTGAAGGGATTACAGAAGACATCTCCACTGTTCGCTGTCTTCAAAGATCATAGGGTTTGTTCATGGAGGAAATACTACATACAGTTAGATAACAAAATATGTGGTATCAGTAAGCTCCAGGGGGGAATTAAAGAAGAGAGAGATCAAGGTCAACTAGATTAGCAACCAGCAAGGCGAAGCTTTCTGGAAAATCTAGGTTTGGGACCTCAAAGGGTGGCACTGAGGTTATTTATTGCTATATAACCAACCACCCCAAAACTTAGTGGCTTAAAATGACTGTTATCTCAAAGTTCCATAGGCTGACTACTCAGGGAGGCGGTCTGCTTGGGGCCTCTCCTCTCGTTACAGTCAGACTGCATTCCCCTTGAGGTGAGACTGGGCTGGTTGTCTGAGATGCTTCTTGGCTCTCACATCTGGTGCCTTGGCCCCACACCATGTGGTTTCTCTCGTAAGAGTTCCATGGACTTCCTGAGAGCAGTTCAGAGCTGCAAGACACAGCCTGGGGACACTGGCGGTCCTCTTAAGGAGCAGGTCCCTAACTGGCCCAGCCTCACCTCCCCCACATTCTACTGGTGAAGGGAGTCCCAGTGCAGCCCCATCCCTCGGGGGCAGGGAAACTGACTCCATCTCACAGCGGAGTGGGGCCTGAGGCTGTGGAATGTGTACTCAGAAGGGAAGATAGTGACCTGGCTTTGTGGTGGAGACAAGACTACAGATGGGGGGCAGAGGAAGCATCTGGGGGCATGAAGACGTGAGAACTAGATGAGAGAGATCAAGAGATCTGAAAGCTCGTCTCTCTAGGAAACCAGAGTTTGGGTCTCACCTGGGAAATGGTGGGGCACTGCCAAGTTCTCAGGTCACAAAGAAGCTCTCGCTCATACCCACATGGAGGGCCTGGCCCCCAGCATCAGGGTGCAGTGGGGCACACGCAAACCTGAGCCAAGCACAGGCCAGCCGGTGGGCCCAGCGACCAGGGGGCCACGCGGCCTGGTGTGGCAGCAGTTACAGCCGGCTGTGACACCTGCTGAGAAAGGGGGAAGCCTGGGGTGTTCGCAAAGCATCTAACTCAGATAAGGAGGCAGGAGGGAGGGGAAGGGGTAGCTCAGGGTTATCTCTGAAAGATTCCTCTAACATTCGTGGCCAAGCTTAAAGAGTCCGGGAGAGCAGTTAGAGGCTGCAGCAATTCAGGTGACTAGAATTAGACATTTTAAGTCTCCTCCTTCATCTCTGACAAAGGAAGACGCAGCCCGGACAGGGAGCACACTGAGAGCATGACGCGGTGTTAAAGTTGCCACATCGTCCCTTTTAAAGATCTAGTTTCACCCAATACAGAAAGTCATCTGACAAAAACGTGTAAAAGGACAAATGTGGTTGAGAAGGTGCGGGCATTATCCAGCATGGCTGGGAGATCGCATCACAGGCCGCAGGTGGAAGGTTCGTTCCTGGGGCCCTGGAAGCACCTCCAAGACTCCAGAGGAAGGACTGACTTACTGTGTTTTTCAGAGGCGCACAGGGTCACAGACCCGCCTTCAGGGGAGGGATTTTGATGTTGTTCTTGTGTAAATGAGATAAGCTCACATTTTTAGGACAACACCTGCTGCAAATGGCTTGGACTCGGTGCAGAGAGGAGCTACCGCTTATCCCACAGAGAGATGTCTGCCGGAGAGCAGGTGCCGCCGCCGGCTGCCACCACCGCTCCCCGTCTCGGAGGCACGGCCAGATCTACAGTGGGGGCTCAGTGAGTGCTGGACTGGCTTCAAATGCACATCGAATCTCGTACAGATTGCACGTGGTGATGGGCCTGGTACAAGGGGAGCCTGTCGCTCTGGAAGAGCTCCAGTGTGCGGGGAACTACTGCGAGAGACGCGGGCTTCAACCACACTACGGCGAGCGCGGGAATGGGATTTACAGCCGGCCCTGGAACAAAGTGCAATGATTTTGTAAGGAACATGGTGACGGCTAGGTCCACGAGACATGGCAGCCCCTGTCTTGTCATCCTTCCCCTTTGTGTTACTGCCTTCAGATGACTCTTGTCCCATCAACTCCTTTTGCTCTTTGCTAGCTTTCATTCAGGATTCTTCCCCCGAAACTGCAGGTGTTGGGGGAACGGAGGGGATTCTCAGGAATGTTCCTTTTCCCCTTACTAGCTTAGGCCACTGCCAGACATTTCCAGTCTGGAAGCGAAGAACCGGAGAGGAGACAGAAGGGACAGATGAGGAAGAAGGGGATCACAAAAAGCAAAAGGGAAGGAAAAGAAATGGAGGCAGCAGGAGGCCAATGGGCGAGGAGCCCTGGGGTCAAAGGCAGGGCACGGGGCATGGGAAGCCAGGACATGGGCAGAGACCTCTGTATGGAGCAGCCAGCCTCTACACCAGCCAGACCCTGTGCTGTCACCTTCCTCTGCTTTGCCTTTGCTTTGTCATTTCACTCTCTGAGAAAAAGGGAAGAGATGAAATTTGGGTTCATCGATGTCAGATATTTAGTCGTTCAGAGTTAAATGCTATGTTAATCTCCATTGCTGCTGTAACGAATTACCACTGATGTAATTGCTTAGAACAACGCAGAATCATGAGTGCACAGTTCTGGAGGCTAGAGGTCTGAAACAAGTCTCACTGGACTCAAATCAATGTGTCTGCAGGGCCTTCTGACAGTTCTAAGACAGAATGCGCTTCTCTGCCTTTTCCAGCTCCTACAGCAACCTGAGTCCCTTGGCTTACAGCCCCTTCTCCCTCAGCAGAGGCCAGTCAAGTCCTCCCTCACTGGAAGCTTGCTTCTGACTCCTGACTTTCCAGCCTCTTCCTTCCCCTGTGAGTATACCGAGCCCACTGTTAGAATCCAGGACAGTTACCCTATTCTAAGGTCATCTGATTAGCAACCTTGGCTCCATCTGCAATCTTAATCCCCTTTTACCATATAACCTGACATACTTGTAGGTCCCAGGGAAAAGGATGGGGACATCATGGGGGTGTTGCCTCTGGTCTCTTATTAAAGCCATCCTGTTTCCAAATTTTCCTAGCATTCTTGAAAACAAAGAACTCTGAATGCCCATTATTTGTTTTCCCTCTTAAGGGGTTTTCTGGAAACAGTAGTAACAATCCTCACCATCTGTCATTTAAACAAGGGCAGACTGCACAGGCTCCTGTCACAATGGCAATGCCGTAGCTTCGGCAGACAGCACATCTCCTACAGCAGCTGCGGCATATGCCCCAGGGGTCACCTGCCCCCCACTTCTTCCTATCCGGTCACACATTCTTGGTGGTCCTGCATCCATAGTCCTGGGGAACCCAGCCCTTTTTTGGGTCAGTTTTTTAGTTTCTGCAGAACTGAATGGCTGTCATGTAGAAGGACTCCTGACCACTTATTAATCCACCCAAGCAATGTCCCAGCGCTGCTGGTGCAGGTGCTCAGGGCAAGCCCGAAGGATGCTCTAGTTCCGGGCGGGCTAGACGCCAGTCAGCAAAAAAACAACTGGATTGGTGTTGTTTTTTAACATCACAATTAGACATGGGAGATAATGAGTTTAAAATTACCAGAGAATATGGGGCGCCTGGGTGGCTCAGTGGGTTAAAACCTCTGCCTTCGGCTCAGGTCATGCTCCAAGGGCCCTGGGATTGAGCCCCATGTTGGGCTCTCTGCTCAGCAGGGAGCCTGCTTCCTCCTCTCTCTCTGCCTGCCTCTCTGCCTACCTGTGATCTCTGTCTGTCAAATAAATAAATACAATCTTAAAAAAAAAATTACCAGAGAATAAAGAAATGATACATTTCTGCCTTTTAACTTTTTCTCAGCTATTTTATAATGTTCCTTTAACCTGCCAACAGGATCACTTTCCTGATGACAGAAGCCCACTTTTTTTTTTT
>RCUC01039511.1:0-19617 GCA_003697995.1 Taxidea taxus jeffersonii | reverse complement strand
TTTTTTTTTTCTTTTCTCTTTTTCAACCAACTTCTTATCTTATCAATTTCTCTTTTAGAATCTTTTTAAATTTTCATCTTTACAGTCATATTCCATCCCTTTACTGTGTTTACCCATATTTTTATTTATATATAAGTTTTTCTTTCTTTAAAATTTTGGAAGACAGTTTCTTCTAAAATATACCCAAAGTCAAGTGAGTGGCTCTGTTCTAATCATATATAAATATATTACTTCTTTTTTTCTTTTTCCTATTTTCTACCCCTGGTTTCAGGTCTCTTCTGATTTGGTGCTGCCTCCCCAAGCCACTGAACGCTTTCCTTGGGGAAATGATCTGGAGGTAGAACTTGCCTCCGTTTCTAGCTTGGGTGGGCACGTAGCTCCACACCAGCTCAGAGAGGGGAGAACATTCTGTGTCCTTCCCGACCAGGTGGCCCAGCCCCTCTTTCCTCCAGAACTTTCTGCAGTCCATTCAGTCAGTTCCAGAGTGGAGTCCCTGGGTGCTCCGGCTGCTCCCTGTTTGACGTCTGTCTTTCAGCTCTGTGGAGGGCGGTGTTTACTCTGACAGCAGGTCCCGCAGAGGCCCCTTTGGACACAGAACACCACAAGACCTCTGGGTACTCAGATCAGCCTGGATCCAACCCAGACGATGAACGGAGCACAGGAACCTCCCGGAGGAGCCGCCCTCCCCCTCAAACCCAGGCCTGCTGGCACCACTAGCCACTATTCTATCTGTCTCACCAACACGCAGGCCAAGCGATCTTCCGACATTACTGACTCATGGTGGCTCTTGTAAAAGTACATCCCGTGTGTCCTCAGTGTCAGCTACTAAAGTTGGCAATGATTCAAGTGAACACACGAAAGACAAACAGGACTGAAGTTCAACACCCACCATCTTTGAGAAATGAAGGAAATATTGTGGATGCAGCCCAGACCTGTGGTCCGCCCATGGTGCCAGCACCATGCCGGGGACGCCTGCCTTCCTGGGAGGCCATGCCATGTCTGTCTCTGGACGCAACAGCTTGTGTACTTCCTGTGACGATTACCTCCTTGCATTTTGTCTTCCTGCTTATATTTGGAAGGTCTCTAAGAAATTTAAAGTTGCGAATGACTCACTAATTCTGGTGAATTCCGAGTACATACTGGCATGTATCCTTGAGAAAGGCATCCATTAATTGTGCACTGGTTATTGTGCTAAAATTTAAATTTACTTTAATTAATTTCCTTTTCCCTCAAGTATGCCACCAGCATGTGTCAGACGGGTGTGCCCATCCTCTAAGGACATGCACAAGAGAGACAACCTCCCTAAGGGTTATGGTCACTGAATCCTGAACACCTCATGCCTCAGGTTCAGAAACAGCTAGAGTTCTGGTGGGCTCGCCTAGGAGAAAGTGTGGCTCCAATGGTCCCTGCAGGGAGTAGAGGGGTTCTCACGGGCACGGCTCCTGGGAGGTTGGCAGCCCGTGGGAAGCCTAGCTCTCCAGGGGGACAGCTGGACAGGTAAGTGGAGCAGTGAGGCTGACAGACCTTCTTTCTAAGACTGGAGGCTGACCCGGCAGTGAACTCTCAGAGGATTCACGAAGGATGTGGGTGGCACCCTGCATGCAGACACTGAAGTCCATTGCCTGGCGGGAACCTGTGTTTTGTGGGGCCATGGGACAAAGACAGGTGGGCAGGGGCAGCTGTGGGGATGGGCTTGGGGCTGGCCTGTGTGGGGGAGCTGAGCTCACAGGTCCCTGGACTGAGGCTCATGGCCCAAGGGTCCCTGGACTGAGGCTCACTGTCTGAATGCAGCGCCAACAGACATAGTCGGGTGAACCCAACCCACAGGACTGAATGAGGAACTCTCATCTGCATGGCAGGGACACCAGCGCAAAACAATGTAAATATCAGAGATCTACAGACATGATGCTGGAGGTAATCGCAAGCATGTTGTTTTCATTGACCAGAATGTTCATATTTTAGGTAATAAAACTGAATATGTTAATTAGTGCTGACTTCACAATTCTTATCTACAGCAAGCGCTCACGGGAAGAGCAGACACTAATGAAATCAATTTATCATAAAGGCAGCTAACTGTGAATGCCAGTGTTGGAAATACCAGCATCAGTGGCTCTATTTTAAGAGAATGTAACAGGCTGATCCCAGTAATTATCAACTGGTGGGATTCACACCTGTGAATGTAATGAGTGCTCAGGTTAAAAGAAAGCTAAATAGGAAACACACCCAGATTAGAATATAAAATAGTAATTATACCTTTATTGACATTTTTAAGGATAGATTACTTTGGCATAGCCTGTGATGCCCTGTTTAGATATGAATTAAGGTAATAAAAATAGCAAATGAGACCAAATTAAAACTAAAAGCTTCTGTTCATCAAAGGACAGGATCCACAGAGTGAGAAGATGACCTGTGGGGTGGCGGAGGGGCTTGCAAGTCAGGGGTCTCATGAGGGACTGATACCAGAATGTATGACAAGCTCCTACTCTCAACACACCAAAAACAACCTGATAAAAAAACCGATCAGAGATCTGAGCAGGCATTTCTCCCACGATGCACCAAAAAGCACAGAAAAGATGTTCGCCATCAGAAATGCCCATTAGAGCCACTGAAATGCCCTGTCACACCCAGCAGGATGGGTGCTCCCAAAACCCAATGGAACCGGCGAACCAGTGAGGTGAGAGATGGGGAAGCTGGAAGCCTCGGGACCATCTGGGGATTGTGACTTGGCGCAGCCCCACCGCATGGAAAACAGTCTGGGTGTCCTCAGAAATGACACACAGGACCACCACGTGACCCAGCAAGTCCAAGTCTGGGTACTTATGGGCGTTGGTGGTACAGTGGTGAGCATAGCTGCCTATGCATGTCCTGCCTCTGGGAATGGTTTGCTTCTCTAGAGGCTCTGACACCCTGGCCCCGGGGGTGGGGGGAGGCGCTCTCGGGGCCCCCGGAGGTCGCATCCCACGGAAGGCCTACCGCAATACTCTCCTCGCGCCGGTACAGCTTCCAGTTCCTGCCGCTGTCACTGAACATCAGGAGGTAGCTGGTCACCCAGGCAGAGCTTCCGTACCCGCCCTGTGTGGCCACCGCGGTGACCACTACCCTGTCCCCAAGGTCGATCTGCAGCCACTGGTTCCTGTTTGACACGTGGGGTATCCAGCCACCGGCTCCTGGTGGAGGGAAAGGAGATGGAAAATCACAGTAAGAGCAGAAAACATTAAAACACATCTTCAATGGGCAAAACTGGCACAGGACTTGTGCCCCTGGGGTTTCCAGGAACACTGGGTCCCTGAAGCCTGGGAACCTTGACCTCCTGGCTGCAAACACAGTTACACATAGTGAGCAACTGCTTGTCTGTGTCCTCCTATTCCTGGGGTGTGTGACAGCCTGGGCTCCAGGTGCTTGGCATCGGGGGGACATCCCCATGGAGCCCGTCACCCTCTGAACCAGTGTCCTTTAGGCCCCGTGTTGGGCTGGTCACCATCGGCCTACGCTCCTTTCCAGGGCCTGAGGGCATCTAGCTCCTGGCAAAGCTGGACGTCCATCTGGATGCCCCAACTCTGGGGTCCAGTGTCCCACTCTGATGATGCAGAGTCCTTGGGACATGGCCTGCCATGGGGAGCCCAGACCCAGGGACTCGGGTGTCTAAAGCAACGTTAGGAGCTCAGAGGTGGGAGAAGGGAGAAGGTGCCAGTGGATGGTGAGGCTGTATGAGGTGGGATGACAAAGGCAAACCCCACCCCCAAGGGGAGGAGAGGTTCATGCAGAAAAGTGCATCCCACCCCCCACTCTCAGAAGACAGAGGACAAATGAGACCAGTGGAGAAAAGGCAACCACCCAGCATGGGGCCAGTGCCCCCTGCGGCCCTAGCCCTGAACAGAGAACCAGGGGGACAGCACAGGGACCTTCTAGGGGCACTGCAGAGGCCAGGAGGGGGGACAGGACTGCGAACAGAAGGTAGAGTCCTCCTTGAGCTCCCACCACGAAGGGACAGACCCAGGCTCGGAGAGTGTGCAGGGTGCAGTCCCCTAGGACACCCAGCCCTCCTCCCATATGCATGGCAAACACCTACAGTGGACACCAAGTGCTGGTCATGCAGGGCTTGTGGAGGCGGGGGCTGGGTGCCCGTAAGCTGGAGGAATCCAGTGTCACCAGACCAGTGAGAGGAGAGTAAAACCCAAGCAGAATTACTGAGAAAATCAGGAAAGAAATACTCACCAAAAGTAATTGGAGAACATCCCTACCTCCTAAAAACAACTATGAAGCAAAAGGAAACCATGAGAAATAAACTCCTCACACAAGCCATTGAGGGTCCGAAATACCACCTTGAATCACAAGGTCGGAGCTAAGAATAACAATGGACCAAACATGGAGTTATGACAAAACATTGATTGAACACAGGAAGCAAACGGGATAAAAAGACAAAATTATCTGTAAAATAAAGAAGATATACCATGATATACTATTAGAATGGCCCAATCCAGAGCCCTGACAGCACCCAGTGCTGGGGAGGACCAGGGGCAGTGTTCACTGCTTGGGGGACGTGGAAGGGAGACAGTCTGGCGGCTTCTCCCCAAACAACACACTTTCACCCCAGGCTCTGGAGATTGTGATCCTTGGTATCACACAAATATCGCACACTTGGTCTGTAATTGACAAACTTTGGAAGCAAACAGGATGGCCCTCAGCGAGTGGATGCATGAATCAGCCGTAGTCCATCCACACAGTAGAATGTTGTTCTGTGAGGAAAGAGGAATGAGCTAGCCAGCCATGAAAAGACATGAAGGAAACTAAGTGAAAGAAGTCAATCTGGGGTTTGGGGGAGGGTGAGCAGGACTGGGGGTCTGGGGAGGGTGAGCAGGGGCTGGGGATGGTGGAGGGTGAGCAGGGTCTGGGGATCTGGGGGAAGGTGAGCAGGGGCTGGAGTGGGGAAGGGTGAGCAGGGGTTGGGGGTCTGGGGAGGACGAGCACAGAGGATATTTAGGTCAGTGAAACCCTGTGGATGATACTGTTATGATGTATACAAATGTATTTAATGAAACCCATGCTGCACAACAACAAGGGAGAGACTCCGGGCTCCAGGTAACAGTATCAGCTCATTGAGTGCAGTGCACATGCTGCATGACTGTGCTACTTGGTGTTCATAGTCAGGACCCCATGTGGGGGGGCCGTAGGAGGGTGTGGCATGTAGGGGCTCTCAGTCCTTCCCACTCTGTGTTCCTGCAAACCCAAAACTGTTCTACCATCAGTGCGTTAGTTAAAGAGTAAATTGCCCACAGTCCGGAGAATAGATTGAGATGGAAATGTAGTGAAGGACGTGAAAGAAGGTGGCAAACATCGAGAGCATGAAAACAATCACATGAATAAAGGGTCAGAGAAGCAGTGGTCAGGGGAAGCAGGCAGAGTGGGAAGAGTGTAGAGAGAGCTGAGTCCTGGGGAGACACAAACTAGTGCGGGAGGGTTGGTGTGGGAAACGCCGCCTAAGGCAACCTTTCCAGAGAGAAAGGACAACGAGAGCCCAGCAGGGACGGCGTTATGGACTGTGAACAAAGATCCAGAAACAGACCCGGGCACATGGGAGAATTGGCAGGGTCTCCAGGGTTTCAGGTGAGGACAGACACCTTCCCAAGTGGCCCTGGGACAGCAGGGCAGCTGGGAGAGGTGGTAAAGTTAGACCCGTAGTTTACACGCACACAGCGCCAGCGCCTAGTGGGTCAGGGTTTTGGTGTGAACATCTAAATGCACAGATGTGGGGTTGCAGGGGGGCAGGCTCCTCTTCACCATGGTGCAGAGAAAGCTTCTTTCACTGAGACTCAAAACCCAGAGGCTACACACTCTGATGACCACAGTCTTCTTAGATGCATGACAAAAGCAGAAGCCAACCCCAGAGCAAATCGAAACACAGCCGATGAGGAGAAAACGTGCCCTGTGAGGCACCAGCCATAGTGGGCACTCAGGAGAGTGGTGAGTGACGTGCTGTGTAGCAGGACGGGCCTGTGGGGGATCTCCAGGACCCACAGAGACCCTGGAGCATCTCCTCCACAGGGAAGGACGGGGTGTGGCTATCTGTCCTTCCTGCAGACTAATAGGGAGGATGTGCCCGCCGCTGTAGAGACAGGGCCCAGAGGGAGAGCCTGAGAGGGGGCTGGGTAGGTGGGGGGCACTCTGCTCTTTGCGGTGGACTGTGGGAACTGAGGGGATGGTTCACATTGCCCCATCTTCCCCAGAAATAAGCTACAGGAGCCAACCAGGACAGGAAGGAGCCTGCATGTAATTCAAGGCCAGCATGAGCCTGGCTACCTCCCAGATGGGATTGCACCCCCTGGCGGTCGGGGAGCACCATGCACCAGGGTCTGGAGCAGCGGAGAACCTAGATGGGCCCAAACCCCATGGTCCACCTTGGTGTGCAGGTCTGCAATCCTGGACCCACTTTGAGTGTGTACTAGAATTGAACCAATTAGTCAAGATATTACAGACAATGGGGGCCAAGTTTTTCTGCTCTGGGAGGAGAGAAGGCTGGGAAGAACCCTGGTTTGGGCTAGAATTAGAAGGGTCAGTAGACATTGGCGGTTTGATGCACCTGTAAAGGGATACAGAACTACAGACGTGTGGGCCCACATGGCTTAGCATCTCAGCATGCAGGTCCTGGGTCTGACAGCTGGGAGGGCTGCTGGCGATGGCACCAGTGACCACGAGGACAACTCACACCCAGCCCTCAGCTTCGGCACCCTGTTCTCCTGCATAGTCACCCGGGGTCCTTGGAGAACTGGTTGATTTCCATACAAAATACAAGAGGCGCTTAGAGCATCTTGTGCACCAGAACGTAGGAAATGCTCAGAAAAAGGGAGTCTTGCTGAAAGAATGGAAGAACCGACCTGAAGACTGGCCAACTCCAGGACAACTGAGCAGTGAAATGAAAAAACGGATTTTACGCCTTAGACTGTGAGTATCCACAAGTTTCTACTGGTGAAAATAAATGAGCTGGATGCTTAGGTGGTTCAGTCAGATAAGCGTCTGCCTTCAGCTCAGGTTATGATCTCGGGGTCCCGGGACCAAGCCCCACACTGGGTTCCCTGCTCGCCAGTGAGTCTGCTTCTCCCTCTGCCCCTCACCCCACTTGTGTGCACTTTCTCGCAAATAAATAAAATCTTTAACAAAAAAAGAAAAGAGCAATCAAGCACAACATGCTCAGGAGGAAGGGGCAGCTCTTCCTCACAGGGGAATTCTCAGGGTGACCCCACAAAGAGAGAACCCTCTAGGGCAGACACCACAGTGGAGTGCGGCAGGCGGATCAGCGGGTGGATGCTGACGCTGCTGGGGGAATGTTCAGGGAGAGACGATACTGAGGTCTCAAAGTGTCCCTCAAGTCACTCATCACCACTGAAGGGTCCAGGTCCACATCACTGTCATTAGACTCCTTATGAGCCCACAACACATGGAGGACACATGGCATTTCTGGGGCACTCTTGTCAGAAATTCATAACCTCACTCTAGTCAGGGGAAAACTGTGTCAACATAGGGATCGCTCTCCAAAAGACCATGGAAGACTGAGTTCTCACCCAGCGATGGAGGGGACAAAGAACCCAGGACCCAGGTGCCTCTGGGGACAAAGAAAGGACAGACACAGAGGCAAGCAGCTTGCCCTGCGTTCTGGGCTGTTAGGAGCTTCCCCACCTTGCCATCTGTGGGACGTTAGCAGGCAGGCGGGAACACCCAGGAGATTCTTCACATCTTCTGTGACTCTTCTCTGCCATTAGCCCAAAATAAGAAGTTAAACAAGTGTGGACAAGAAGGGAGAGGGCCCGGGAACCCTAGGCCATTGGGAGGCCGTTATCAAAGACTGTGAGCAGACTTGGATGACAGCCCAGGCAGGGCGAAGACAAAGAATCGGAGGCCACCCAAAGACAGGCCCTCTGCCGGCCTCCCCACTGCCCACGGAGTCGCTGCTAAGCCAACCGGACCATTGTGCTTCATGATGGGGAAGCCAGCGTCTGCTCCTAGCTTGTAAAACACCGTAACACTCATTGGATATTGTGTCTGATCTCTGATGCTCTCTAACTTCCGGGCTGAGGCTCAGTAGGGTCTGAGCAGTGAAGCTAGCTGGTGGTTAGAGGTCCTTCTATTCGGCCCCCAAATCCCAGAGAGCCCTGGGATTCCACGCAGATACCTCCCAGGCCGAGGTCCCTTGGCTTGCAGCTCACTGCTGCAGTGTGTGAGGTCCTGAGTGGTCCTGAAACCATCATCCTTGACCAGAAGGACTTTAATACCAAACATACCATGTAGGGATGGAAATGGTCTCTCTCTACCCCTCCGAGTTCTTGGCTGATATGAGACAAAGGAGCAAGAAAAAGACAACCAGGAGTTTACCAACATGTGCAGCTCGTGATGCAAGGAGACAGCAGGGGAAACGGGGTACCATCTTCAGTTGAAGAGAGAGAGCTGTGGGGGTAGGCTTGGGGGGACAGGAAAAGTGAGCCAGTGTGACTCAAGTCACCTGTGGTGGGGGGTCTCCTGGGGTTTAGCATCGTCCTCTTCCTGGATGCAAAGGAGGCTCCCTGCACCAGCAGACACCCTGACAATAGGGCAGCGTCTGCTCTGTTCTCAGAACTTTTCCTGCAGGTGCTAATTCTCAAAATGATCCTTAGGCCAAAGAGGGACACTTGGGCTGGTGTGTTCTGGTGCTGTTCCACGAGGAGGTTAAAGAGGACAGCGTGTGAACAATCACACCCCCAGGACCTGGGATATAACTGTTGTCCTTGCAAATGACAAAGGACTGAGGAGTGACTCCTGGCACAGTCGTAGACCCACAGGGTGTGTGTTCGGTTTTGCAATTTTTAAAAAGGTTATTTATTTTAGAGAAGGGGAGGGGAGGAGCAGAGGGAGAGAATCTCAAGCAGGTTCCCCACTGAGCACAGAGCTGATACAGGGCTGGGTCCCAGGACCCTGAGATCATGATCTGAGTCCAAAGCAAGAGTCAGATGCTCAACTGACTGGGCCAGGGGCCCCTATTTTGCATTTTTTTAAGTCCATAAATGAGCACATTGTTTTCGCTCTTACTGGCGATTTTCAGTCTGTAAGGGTCTAAAGAAATTGTGTTACCTATTTCTCGATTAATTACAGAACAGGAGCCCCTTTATGTGCTAAGGATGCCGCTAGCTGTCTCCTTTTACACGCCTTTTATGTCTTAAAGGCAACTGGGTGACTCCTCAAAACCTCAAAATAAAATTACAGCATGACCCCTGATTCCACGCCTCGGCGTACGGCAAACAATTAAAAAGTTAGCACATATCAACATGAATATTCACAGTGACGTCAGTCACACTAGTTAAAAAGTAGAAAAAAGCCCAATGCCTATCAGCGATGGAATGGCTAAACCCAGGTGTTTCTGAGCGCTGTTCCAAGGGAGGTCAGCCCATGCATGGACACTCCTCTGTGGACCTGGCAGGAAACAGGTGGAGGGATTGGGGGAGGGGAGGGTCTTTGAGGGCTGAAGGTTGTGGAACCAGATAAAGGAGGAGCCCCACAGCGTTGTGAGTGTCCAGAGTGCCGCTGAACAGTTCACTTTAAGTGGTTAACATGTGATTTTTAACACAGCAGAGAAGCATCTGGGGGAACGTGTTTGAAGTTTCCCCTTTACAGAAGAGAAGAGTAAATTTAGCCAATATCCTGCAGTTGGTGGTTGTGTCACAAAAATAACTTTGAAGTTTATTCTAGCACAGTGTTTGAAATGTCAGCTTTTTTCCTTTTGCTTCTTGACCACTTTGAAATTATATTCTGTCGGTGAATTTCATCCCAAGATCAGTTACTCACACTTTATGGTAAGAGTAAGGAGGCCAAAACCTCTGTCATGTGTGTTCCGACTCGCGTGTGGCTCCGAGGGGCAGAGAGTGTGCAGAACCCCAGACCCACCCCAGGGCAGGGGCCACATCCAGCCCGGGGCTAGGTGTGGGATTACCTTAGATGCCCTCCCGCCACATAAACCTCTTGATGGGAGATGGCCGACAGCAGCAGGGTGTCTGTGCCCAGTGACACGTGTGACGTCTCAGGACATGGGCTCTACACACGGCAGTCAGGACACAGACCACAAGGAGCAGAGTGTCTGTTCTGGCCTTTCCCACAGTTCAACAAGCAGACAGAATACTTGCAACCTGAGAAGCCGGGGGCCCACGGACGTCTGCATGGGGGTGTGTGTGGACTGACCACGGAAAGCCTCTGTGTGGCGAGCAGGCCTGGAGGTGAGTGGACAGACATGCTGCCGTCTTTGCTCGGCGCATGGGAGGGCTGGCACCCACTCCGATCCCTGTGAAAACAGGGGCATCTCGCTGCTGCTCGCCTTCGGTGACTATACCGTGTCCGGCTGTGCCCTTTGCAAGGTGGTTTTCCTGATCTCGTGTCCTCGGCTCTGCACAGAGAGCCAGCTTTCCTGCAGGCTGGGAAGTGCCAGTTTCAAACGACACCTTCATAGTTCTAATTTCTTCTTCACCAAGTTCATGCCGCAAAACGTCTTTTGCTTCTTCCAGGAAAAGCTAAAGTGCTTCACCAGGATTCTGCTTGCTGATGTCAGGCAGCCTGGTGGCACTGTGTGGCCTGTGGCAAAAGACAGACTTCTGACCGGGGCCGGGGTCCAGCTGGAGATGCTCCTCTCGTGTCCTTCTGCTCAGCCACTCTGCCCTTTGGCTCTGTGCCACGGATCAATAAAACGTGTGAACCCGCTGTGGTTTCACGATCCAGGGGTGTGATGGGATGCAGCACACTAGAAACCTGGGAGCACAGATTGCCACACCAGGAGCCCAAAGCTGCATTCACTCAGACCCCTCTGTTCTGTTAGCCAGACCCCAACTGAGCTGAGGGTTTGTTCCCTGTTTTATTGGCGAGCCCTGTGCCATGGCCCATGGGGGCCGCATTTGAGAACCACTGTCCCAAAGAGCAGAGGTCCGGCCGGGGCTTCTCCTTGGTGACTGTTTGAATGAGGAGAGCAGCTGAAGAGAAAGGTGCATCAGCAGCCTGTAAGATAATCTAGGTAAGAAGGAGTTAAGGGTAAAAATAAAAACAGTGCCCACAGAGGAGAAGCGGGGACCGAGGAAGAGTCCCCAGGATGGGCAGGGACCCTAGCTTGCAGGCTAGTTGGCCTTTCCTCGTGGGCACTTGGCCAGCGGCACCTCCAGGTGTGGTGGGAATGTGGGAAGGACGCCTGCCAGTGTTCACTGTGCTCTCCCAACCTCTGAGAGGTGTGGATGGAGGGTCCGGGGGCTCTCGGGGAGGACTGCCAGATTTCTGATTTCCCAGTGACTGGAATGGATGCTGGTCAGTTACAAGATGGTGAGTCTGGCCTTGTGCACAAACTGTAATGCATCTGACCATCCGGGAAGGGTCAGAAAGCGGCTCCCCAAGTGTCACGGGACTCTCCCGTGCCTCAGTTTCCCCTGTGAGTTTATGCCTGGCCCAGGTTTGCTTAGATTACTGGAATGCTTTCTGCCCTCTAAAACTCATCAGATGAATACCAGGTGTTGGTGCTGACAGGGCTGGATCCCCGTCCAGGCAGGTGGAACCCCTGCAGCTTTTGCAAATTCCTCCTGCTCCCTTGGGGAGAGTGTGTGCACTGCAATCCCCAGCCTCCCTGACCCCTGCTCCCCTGGGGTGCTTTACCCTGCTGTGAATCCACTTTACAATCCAGAGACAGGAGAGTGACAAAAGCTGTGAAGTACAGGGCTGCCTGACCCTATGGGGGAAGGAGGCCGGCCCCCTTGAGAGCCCTGTGTCCCTGCAGGATCTTGAATATCCTGGGATCTGCTGGGAGGCCAGAAGATGCCCCCCCAGACACATGCACATGTGGAGAGACAGTCCCTTCTGCAGCCTGTGTGATCATGGCTCACCTTCCTGTAGACCAGATGGCCCCAGACTCTCGGGGAGCACTCATGCTGCCTGGGCTCTGCTCCCCGTTTACCCCTGTCCCAAGGCCCCCGGTTCTCCATTTGGAGGTCGGCTGCAGCAGGAAAGGGCAGATCTTCTGATGCATTCGCTGTGTGGTGACCATTCACTGCCCAGCTTTCTGGTCACAGCCTCTGAGCCCCCTGCCCCCGTACTTCCTCACTGGCTACCCCCAAGAACTGGGGGACAGGGATGGCCTTGCTCTTCTCCATGAATCAGAATCCAATGACACCATCTCTGTGTTTGCAGAGGCAGAGACATTAGGATCCCAGCCTTGTCCCCAGGCCATCTCAGCACCCAGAGGGCCGTCGGGGAGCCCTGACACACTGGGCTATGGCCTTAGCTCTGGCTCCTGGACCCTGCTCCACACCGGATCTTCCTGTCAGCTGGGTCTTCTCCTGTACCCAGCCTTCCTGCTGTCCTGTGCCTCAGACAGGAGGGTCTGAGCCTCTGCCTGCTTCTGTCCCTCTGTGGTGAGCCCATGGCCCCTCCTGGGGCAAAGATCCCTCCCCTGAAAGGACACAATTGGACAGTGTCTCTTCCTCTGTCCTGGAGACTTAGCTGCCCAGTCAGAACAACCCCCCCCGCTGCTGACAGCTGTCCCCCTGGCTGTCTCCAGGGTGTGAAGTCTCCACCTCTCAGAACGTGAAGGCATTGACAGTTTCCACGCCCTCAGAAGCAAGCTGGACAAGCTGGACCCCTGCTGAGATTACCAGCGGATGGGAGGTCAGTGTTGCAGACAAGCGTTGCCGACAAGGCAGGGTGCAGGGAGCTGTGGCATCCGGTGGGAAACCTAACCGTTCTGCTCCGTAGCTGCAAGCGTCTTTGCCAAAGGACAGTGGACAGAATCAGCCAAGGTCCCACTTGTCTGTAAAGGCACATGGGCCCCAGTAATGCCCTCTGTCCCTCTGATCTCTGATGGCCCTGGGGAAGGCTTCCTGCCAACATCAGCATCAGTTTCACGTGCACACACACCTGCTGTTTCAGACCTCCTGGTGGGCTGGAAAGCACCAAAGAGAATAGTGCCTTGTGTGTGTGTCCCTGCACATGGGCTTCCATGTCTTTGAAATGGCAAAGCCCACATGGACATGCAGTCAGTGGGTGCAGATGGGAAGGCAGCAAGTGCTATCGAGCAGGGGCGTGCAAGGAGGTGGGTGTGAGGAGGCAGCAGGAAGGAGAATCAGAGAAGCAGCAGAAGTGCACAGACGGGGGCCTCCAGTTTCTCAGCAGCCTGGCTCATCCGGCTGGAGCCCATGGCATTTTCTTCGTAAGCGAGGTGTAAGCAGGGATCTGTCTTGGGCGGAGGCTGGGGCCCAGCTTCACACACAGCAGAATGGCTGGGCTATTGTCACCTCTCCGTTAGTCAGGCTCGGGGCAGGGATGGGACAGGATAAGCAGACGAAGAGATCGGGAGTTTGTGGGCGAGTCAACAATGCTGTTGGGTAACTTGACCCAGTTTTCATTTCCAAAACATCCCATCCAGCAAAGGAGAACACAGTTCCTTCCAACTGCACATAGAACGTTTATAAGGTGGACTATACTGTGTCCATAAAACACATTTCAATTATCTTAAGGTGACTCAAATCATGCAAAATATGTTCTCTATCCAAAATGAAGTTACTAGGGCACCTGGGTAGCTCCAACATTTAAGTGTCTGACTCTTGATTTCGGCTCAGGTCATGACCTCAGGGTCGTGAGATCAAGCCCCAGACTGGGTGTAGAGCCTGCTTAAGGTTCTCTTTCTCCCTCTCCCTCTGCCCCCCCTTTAGAAAAATAAGTGAAATAAATAAATAACAGAATGAAGCTATAAATCTGTAACACAAGGGTATCTGCTAAATACTGAAATATTTGGAAACTAAATAACATACTTTTAAATAACCCAAGTCAAAAGGGAGATCAAATGGAAAATTAGAAATCTTTTGACTGGATAAAAGTGAAAACACAACTTATCAAAGCTTGTGGATGCTACTGTTACGAATTGGGATGGGGGATTGGGAATACGAGAGGGTACTCAAATCAGTGAGCTTAGCTTCTAGACCTAAAGAAGCTAGAGAAAGAAGGGAATATAAACCCACCAACTCAGACAGAAGTAAGAACATAATAGAGATGAAATGGAAGTAATGAAAGAGAAAGCAGAAAATCAATAGAGAAAAATAAATAAAACCAAAAGTTATTCCATAGTTCTATAAAACTGATAAACTACTTGGAGTAATAAGCAGCAAATAGAGGATCCATTAATTACTAATATCAGGAGCGAGAGGGACATCACTCCTGGCATAAAAGGTTAATAAGGAAACATGAAAACCTTTATTCCACTCAGTTTATTTTTCAACTGATGACACGGACAATTTCCCTGAAAGACAGAAAGTAGTAAAATTTCATTCAAGAAGAAATAGGTAACTCAAACCGTCCTAATATTGATTAAAGAAACTGAATTTGTATTTTAACATTTCCCACAAAGAAAATTCCAGGTCCAAGGATTTTACAAATAAAGATAGATCAAATAAAGATAGATCAAAAATTCATGCAAGAACTAACATCAGTTCCACATAAACTGTAGGAAGTGGAGGAAATACTTCCCAATGAACTTCATTAGCTGGCAAGATCCTGATAACAAAACAATGCAAATAATTGAACAGAGAAGAGATACAGACCTATCTACCTTAAGAACATAGATGCAAACACTGTAACAAAATGTTAGTATATAAAATCCAACAATCTATGAAAAGGTTAGTACCTGAGAACCAGGTGTGACTTATCCCATGAGTGCAGAGTTGGTTTAACATCAGCAATTCAACTGATGTGATTCAGCATGAGAACATACTGAAAATGTTCATACGCTGAACTATACAGTCATCAAATAAATGCAAAAAAGTTTTGGAAAATAGCCAACATTCATTTCTGATTGAAAAAAAAAGTCTCGACAGCCAAAGAACAGGGCATTTATTAAAAACAAAACAAAACAAAACAAAACCTTGTAAATACCATCCTGTAAGGGTGGGAGACGGCTGCTTTCCCTCTGAGATCTGGGACAAGGCAAGGCTGCCTGTTCTTGCGGCATCCACTCAACACCACTAATGGCATCTAGCCAAGGCAATAGGGCAAGAAAGCAAAATGGAAGGAATTGGATCAGGAAGGAAGAAACAAATGGTTTTATCCACTAATAGCATGGTCATCCATGTAGACACATCTGTAGAATCGAAAATATGGTGGAAGAACAAACATATGGCTTTAACAAGTTTTCAGAATATTCAATCAAATCAATACACAAAAATGCATTGTATTTCTTTGGCATGACTTGTATTACCAACCTGACTGCTTATTAAAAAATTACAGTTCTTAGGACAGCATAGAGTAAAGGAAATTAAATAGACCAGTGGATCAGAAGAAGTCCAGAAGTTGACACAGTCATTTGTGGTCAACTACTTTTTTACAAAGGTATAGAAAATTGAGTGGGAAAGGACCAGCTCTTCCAAAAACTGGGCTGGAATGATTGGATTTTTTTTTTAAAGGTGAGGGGACTTTGTTCCATAGCACAATTTCTTTGACAAAATGATAAATTGGTCTTCCTCAAGATAAAAACCTTTACTCTACAAAAAATGTTGTTTAAAGAACAGAAAGTCAACAAACACACCGAGAGTGCAACTCCAACCTGCATATCTAAGTATAGATATAACTTTCAGTACTCAGTAACTACAAACTGAACAAGCTAATGCAATACTAAAAAATTGGCAAAAGTGAAAAAAAAATTGGCAAAAGTTTTGAACTTTTCCCAAGAAGATAATCACAATAAGCCATGAGAAATGTCATTATCCTTGGGGGGATAAAATTAAAACCCCTCACATCTGTTAGAGCTTCTACCGCTCAGACAGCTTCTCATCCTGGGGCTTGGGGAGGGTGTGGAGCACCTAGAATTCTCCAGCATGGCCGGTAGAGATGCAAAAGTGCAAAATCATGTAGAAGACTCTCTGTCAGTGTCTTAAAGTACTGGATATTCACCCACGGCTTAACCAGCAATAAATACCACTCGGGTCTCTACGCAAGAGGAACAGAAATGTGTCAACACAAGACCTGTCCAATAAGGCTCAGGCAGCTTTATTCTGTGTCCCCAAACCAGAGACCACCCAAGTTTCCTTCAACTGGAGAGAGGACACCGATTTTTGTTGAATTCATTCATAGAGTAGTACTCAGAAATTAAAAGGAAAAAGTAACTGAAACACCCCAAAAGTGGATTATCTCATGTTAGGCAGAAGGACCCAGATTTACCTGTGTTCTACAACATGACAAATTACCTCAAGGTGACAAAAATCGAAAGGGTGGCTGCCTTGGGGATGGGGGATGGGGACAGGGCTGGAGGACACTTTTTAGGGTGAGGGTATATTTAGTTACTTTGTTGGTGAGGAAATTAGAAGGGTGCACCCATTTGTCAGATTAAAAATATGAACTAAAACAATAATATTGGGGAAAAATATGTGAAAATCTCAATTTTGGAAACACTGAAATTTATACTTGCAGAGTGCTGCATCCTCTTTGTTTAAAGAAAAGAGTCTTCTAGAGTCATTCCTAATCTGTAGTCTATAGGAGCTAAAGAAAAGAAAGCCAAAAGAAAACCAGTGAAGTGCATTTTCTTTGCAGCTGTGAGAAGGTGGGAATTCAGAATGAGCAGACAAAGCTGCTGGGACAAAGCTGGACAGCAGGAATGTGAAGGACCTTAATGCTGGATGTGGAATCTTGGATAGCTTTTCTCTTTGAACCTCAACAATGTGGTTATTTCTTCCACATCAAATGCATCTCAGATATGCAGGAAGAACACTTTTAGTAAGAACAGAAAGGTTAAATGTCGGGCAGTGGTCATCTCCGCTATTCGTGTGGCCTCTCTCTACTTTGAGGGTATCTGCAGCATCTCAGCTTTCGGGATATCAGTGGATCTGCACAGCTGGAGGAGAAGAGAAATCTCCAGGGAACCTGTATTTTTGGTCTTGGTGTTCAAAATTCAGTCATATTTTCAATAACCTGGTTCTCTTGAAATAAAGTCAATGCGGGACTCAAAGAAATAAAAATCATTATGGGAACTGCCCTTTCCTAATGTTACAAAAGAAAAGAGGAATGAAATAAGAACTGAGTGGAACCTGCCAGTAACTGAGGTCCAAGGGTGAACAGGGGCTTGGGCACACATGCTTTTTGTCTCCGGGATGAGCAGGACCGCCCAGGAGGCACTGATCTTCTTTCTCACCTTATTTGACAACTAAGCATTCAAATGATGTGGGGATAGACTCATCAGCTGAAGCCGTGGCACAGAAAAAAATATGCCTCACGCACCCTCTGTACCTAAGTCAGCAATGGCTGTGTCTACTCAATAAAATTCCATCCATGTGTTTCCACCGTTCCAAAATCAGTGGTGTTAGGTCAAGGGAAATACCTCAGAGAAAGACAAATGGCGTGGGATTCATGTGGGTTCTAAACCACAAAATGAACAAACAGAACAGAAACAGACTCTCGAATACAGAGAAGAATCTGGAGGTTGCCAGAGGGGAGGGATGAGGACTATGCAAATAGGGGCGGCGAGTGGGGGGTACAAACTTCCAGCTAGAACATGAATCAGATGGCAGGGTAGGGGGGTGCAGCACCCAGCACGGGGAGCACGGCTAACAGCGTCACAGGTCTGTGTGCCCACAGGTGGTGGCCATTTATCCTGGTGATCATTTCACAATGGATACAAATGTGGAATCAGTATGTTGTACATCTGAAACTAATATATTGTGTATCAACTACACTTCAGTAAAACGACAACAAATAAATAAGTAGTTGCTGGGAGTGTTTACTGACAATGGAGATGATCCAAAAGCTATAAATGATTTTGTATAAAAAATAAAGACAGATTTATGAAAATAGTTCTTACACACTGTTAAGGAAATTCAAGTAACTTAGGTGCTAAACTCTATGTAAAATAAACTATTAATTTTAACAAGTTTATGGTTGGTGTTGATTAAAAATTATTTTGATATGACGGACTGTTAAAAAAGTCTTACTCTCGTTTATTCACTCTAAATACTAGATTTTGATGATCATGAATGTCAGTGTTAATTACATAAAGCGTTTTCTAAAATTCTGCACAAACTGTCATTTTTTCTACTTAAATCTTCCACATGGTTTACTTTGTTTGAACATTTATTTAGATGCATTATTCCACTGGACTTAGTTAAATCTGAAATCATGGTGTGTGAAGAAGACACATATGCTAATTATGCTTCAGAATTTTAAATAGCTAGAAGAGCGCCACACAGCATGAAAAATGACGTTTGAGATTCAGTTCTCAGAAATGTGTACATGAAAACATGCTCATAGGTCACCCTGTCCAGGGTCTGTCTTCTCTTGCAACATCACCTATAAATTACTTCGTATAATATATCAAACTACATCATCTTCAAAGTTATATTGTCCAAAGTTGTAGATATGTTGTGTTTTTATGTTATACTATTTTTCTACCAAGTTTTCACTTTAACACGTCTATGCAATGAATCAACTTCAGATTTGACCTATAGATTTTTTTTTAAAGATTTTATTTATTTGACAGAGAGAGAGAGATCACAAGTAGGCAGAGAGGCAGGCAGAGAGAGAGGGGGAAGCAGACTCCCTGCCAAGCAGAGAGCCCGATGTGGGTTTTGATCACAGGACCCTGAGATCATGACCTGAGCCGAAGGCAGAGGCTTAACCCACTGAGCCACCCAGACGCCCCTAGATTTTTTCTTTTTTTTTAATTCCTTTTCAGTGTTCCAGAATTTATTGTTTATGCACCATACTCAGTGCTCCATAGATTTTTAAGTGTATGCTTTAGTGTTCCTTAGTATGTTCAGTGACTGTGCAACCACCAGCACTCCCCAGCAGCTCTGTACCTGCTAGGAGCCAGTCTCTAGTCTTTCCTCACCCAGCCCCTGGAGGCTGGAAATGTCCTGTGTCCATGGATTTCCCTGTTCTGGATGTGTCCCATGATTGGGATCTCATTGTATTAATACCATATGATTTGTATTCTCTGTATGTTATGATGTTGTGGTGTTTTTTAAGCCCTTCCTGCTGGGGTGAGTCTGCCCCTCTGGCAGCCTAACCAACAACTAGGGACTGTAGGTGCTGGCAGAGCACGTTCGCGATGTGCAAACTAACCACTCACAGCTGCACCCCTCTAGCCAGCTTGGGTCCTGGAGGCAACATTCATCGGCCTGAATCCCCCTGGGCCGAAGCTGTTCACGGTGCCATCTGGCCTTCCTGTGGAAACCCTGGGAAAGACCGTGACCTGAGCTCTCCTAGCCCTTCCTTCTGCTTCCTTCCAGACCCTGGTGCCCCAGGGCCCCCGCAGCTGAGCTGTGCCTCTTGTTTCCTGGGAAACTCTGAGCAGCTGTAATGTTTCTTTCAATGGCCTTGATCTCTGTGTCTTCGCTCCGTCACCCTCGTAATGAAGACCCAGCACAAAACACTTACAAGAATGTGATTCTTTTTCCTTAGGAATAACTGATTTGTCATTTTTTCACGTCTGAGGGTGATACATTGTTGGGTTAGTCTCAGGCGTCCACCATGGTGGTCTGGCAATCTTGCAGAGGCCTCCGGGCTCCTCATGGTGGGCGTGGTCTCATCCCGCCCCCCATGGCCCCTCCTGCAACCACCAGTTTGTTCTATTTAAGAGTATTTTTTTTTTTTTTT
>RCUC01039501.1:0-23016 GCA_003697995.1 Taxidea taxus jeffersonii | reverse complement strand
GATCCCAGGACGCTGGGATCATGACCTGAGCCGAAGGCAGCTGCTTAACCAACTGAGCCACCCAGGCGTCCCTGATTTGTATATTTATATGGCATTTGTTCCAAAGAATCCTACAGGATGGGTATTATTATTTGTTATTTACAGGAGAAAAAAGAGTCAGACCTATTCATTGTTTTCCCAAGACTTCAAAGCTATTAATTTGCACAGCCATGTTTCTAATCTGTCTGTTTTGCTTCAAAGTCTGTTCTCTTTTGACTACATCCCCTTAATAGGAGGTGGCATAATGTCTCTAGGGTAAAGGAATATATAATCAAAAGGGAAAAATGTATTTTAACTTTCTGAGTCAAATACCATCTTTCCTCAGGATTTCCCAGAAATGAGACATAGGCTATGAGACATAGGCAGAGTTTTCCCATTGATTGGCTCTACACTTCTCAAACCTTCTCTACAAAATGTGGTTACCATAACCAGTTCTGTCCTGAATCTGCTTTGAATGTTGAGGGTTTAGGACAGTAAATTAAGTCAGACTTTCCTCTTGTACAGTAAGAGAACAATGCAGAACTTGGCATAAAAAGAGGCTGTTTCAGACCCAGACAGAAAAATTTACTTGCTGAAGTAGCACAAAGAGCTTGCTACAAGGTTTTCTTTTGTATATGAATAGCATATGAATATGATTAGTCCCCAAGGACTAAGTTTGAGTAAGACTCTGAGGGATACTGCAATTTAATTTAAAAGGATATGTTTTATAGTCTTATAGCTTTCCAACCTTCACAAACAAAAATTAATTTCTAGCTGAAACTTGATGTCATTATTTTCTGGCTAGAATGTGAAGATTTGGGGAAAGCGTGAAAGAAATTTATTGAGTTTTTCAAAATATACAATCCAGGTCTTGTCTAGTTTTCACCTTCATGGCTCATAAACATTGTTGCTCTCTTTCATGCTTCATTTCTGTCGATTACTGTGACAGGCATAGTGAAATTCCTTTCCTCTGCCTTCCCAAACAAAAAAGTAAAAAAAAATAATATTTTGATGTAGAACCTCAGCATTTTAATGAAAGTGAACTATTTTCTATTTCAAATCCAGACCTTGATAACTTTTCTAAGGTTGGGGGGAGTGTGAAATGGTATTCCTTAGCAGGGTCAGCACTGAGAAAAGCATGAGGGTGGGCAATAGTCTAAGCCAGTGGGGAAGAAGAAAGCACAAAGACCTTATGCAGTATGCTAGGTAGACATGCCTCTAGCAGATGTGCTTGGCTTTTCCTTCCAGATGTGAATTCAGAAAAACAAGTTGTGAAGGAACTTGGCAGAAATGTTTATGCTTTGGGTGTCAGTTCTCAAAAACTAAAGGAATTGAAGGTGACTCACCTCAATATCTCCATCAGGCATAGCTTTACTATCCAGTACTATCAAATCTTATGTATCAAGTATTTTTGTAGTAGTTGGTCTGGATTTTTGGAGGGTGAAATATAAGAAACTATTATTACTCATAAATATAAACCTTGTTGGAAAGACTCCATGATAGAGGATGAGCAAATAAATGGGAAGGTGAAGGCTGGCAGAAAAGTATTTGTACCTCCTCAGAATGTCTGCTCACTGTAGGTGAGCTACTGGGACAATTATCTGCTATAGAATCCTGCCCTGTCCTAATAAGGGTATACAAGTTATAACTTGTTGGCTTATAATCAGCTGGTAGATTAATATAGTCCTCAACTCACTACTGCATCAGAGACTAATCAAAGAGCCAGCTAAATATTCAATAATTTATATCATGATTGCAGGCATACTGAAAAAGTTCTATTTTTCCTACATACATAATCTCCTCTCTGGCCCCTGAACCAACACTTCCACCAAATTTCCTCAGAGCCTATACAAGATGTAGAAAAAATAAATTAAAACTCAAAGGAAACAAAAGAAAGAAGCACAAAGGACACAAATTTAACCATATACAGATACACCTAGAAGTCAGCTGAGGTTCTGCAAATAAAATATAACCTAAGCTGCAATGACTAGTGTTTAAAAACTGGAAACAAGCTGCCTGGTTAAAATCTTGGTTCTACTACTTACTAATTATATGACTTTGGGCAAGTTACACTTTACTTCTCTGTGCCTCAGTTGTTTTGTTGTTGTTTGATTGTTTGTTTTTAATCCATAAAGACTTATACTATTATAAGGCTGAAATAAATGGTTATAAAGTGATTAGAACAGTTCCTGACATACAGCAAGTGTTATATAAGTGTTTACTATTACTCTAAGCTACAGTTATAAAAGTATCCAATCTTCCATAAGTAATGAGCACAAAGAGAAGAGTGTGGGTAGATGAGCCTATACTTTAATGTAGATTATAGTCATAATTTGCATTCAAATAAACAAAAATGATAGGCTTGCCCCTTTATCAAGCCAATCTCCTTTATCTCAGAATATTATTTGTCTTGCCCTCTTCCCTGCTCATCTCCTTTCCTTCTGGTAACTTAAAAGATCTAACTAAACATACATTTCTTAAGCAAATGAAAAGTGTCCATTCAACCTCCAACAAGGGAAAGCGTACTACAGTCTTTCAAGACCAAGCTGGGACACTCCATGGGACACAGTGATTTCTACTTTAATTGAACTTCCATAAAAACACATTTTGTAATACATTCCTAACACTCACAGTTTGGAAAATTATCTCAGGATTTAATTATGAGTTGTATCTTTTTCCCCAACAGGATTACACATATTTTAGGTCTAGGAATATTGTTCTATTTTATTATACCTTCTGTAACATCTAGCACATGGTGAGGCAAAATATAGAAACTTCACAGCTCTTGCTTAATGATTGACTAACTGATGACTAATTACATGTTCCTCAACTCACTCAACAATTTAATCTTCAGCTATTTCATCCTATTTGAGACTAAAGTTTGAAGTTCAAGGGGAAAAAAATATCAGCACAGTCTGACCATTCCAGAAAAATGTCACCTGTCAACCTCCTAAAGTTGTTTTCTTTTATTCTCTTCATAACCAAACCATTAGCTTACTGAATGCAATACCCCAGAGAAATGTACTATTTTCTTCATCAGCAATAAGGATGGAGATTTTGGCAGAAGCATTACAAACCATAGGATGCTATCATTCTGTACATGAAAAAATATTGGAATTGGAGGCTGCTATGAATAAAAAGAAAGCAGAGGCTGCCTCCTTACTTCAGATAATCAAATAAAGAACCATTTATTTTGCCCACATTCCTTTCTGGTACTGAAAGAAGACTTCAAGTACCTCCATTTTTACCACAGTCTATACTTTCTAACTGATTTAACTTTTCTTCCCAGCTTATCTCTTGACTTAGGCAAGACTCTGTGGGCAAGGTATTTTCTCACAGGAAATACAAGTACTCCCTCAGGCAATAGGAACTGTCCTGAACCAGCAAGACCCTACATGATCAATCCCAAGACAATGATTAACCTGGCCTTTCCTGCTCACCTGCATGTACCCAGCAATCTCTCCCACATTTTTCTTATATAAACCTAGAAGTATTTTCAGCACCTTGGAGAAAGACATTAAGACATTAGTCTATGTCTTTCTAGTGTTGACCTCACTGAAATAAATTCCTTTCTTGTTTTCATCACCACTAATCTCTCTGCCTTTGGATTTTGTCAGCAGTGAGTGGCCATGGTTGGTCTACTTGGGACTCCTGTGCCCCAACTACAGTATCGTGTCAACTGCTTAGTCTGGTTGATTCCTTCTTTTCATCATTTCTGTCCAAGGATTAAGGTTAGAGTCTCAAATAACCAGAGACATATATGGACAGCTGAGAGAAAAAAATTTTATAGTGGGGTTTCTTTGAAAACAACTTATCCAACATTTTAAATGAATAACACTTTCATATGAAGAGAAGGTAAAATTTTAACTGCACACATATGAAAACTAATTTTAAAATACCTGATGTAAATAGATCACATTCTAGATGTCTTCATTCTGTGCCAAACAACTGGCTATTTTCACATATTCCCTTTATATCTCATTAAAGATTATCAAATAGGTTCTTTGTTTTTGTTTGTATGTTTTTATTTCTGGAATTAATGTTGAACAATTGCTATAATTTAGAATAAAAGAGATAGAATCACAAAGAGAATATCTAATTTGAATAGATATCAACAGAAGCAAATTAGATGTATTCCTGGTCTTTCAGTTTAAGATACAATAGCATTTACTTACCTTTTCCCCTTGTTCAACTAGCTTCTCCTCAGGATTTCCAAGATGTTATAATTCTGAGAGTCAATCTTGTATCCCTTTTCTCCATTCCTTCTGGCAATCTAGAATAAGAACCACAGCTAAAAAATACAGTAAAACATATAAGAAAGTAATAAAATGTCATATGTATTCATTCAGCTAATATTTATTGAGAATCTGCTATCTTCTAAGCACTGTTAAAACAGTAAACAAGAAAAACAGTCTTTATCCAAAGAGAACTCAACAGTCAGTAAGAGAAAAAACTCAACAGACATTAACCATACAGTAGTATAGGTGCAGCGATGACAAAAATGCAGGGTGCTATGAGATCACACAGAAGGGACAATCAAATTATAACCCAAATGAGAGAAGGTAGGGATCAAGAACATCTTCCCAGAAAAAGTAACATTTGAAGGGAAGAATTGAAGTATGTGTAGGAATTTATCAAATTAGAGTGAGAGTAAGGAATATATTCCAGGTAGAGGGAATAGAATGTGAAAAGTACCAAAGGGGAGGGAGAGTAATCCATTCAAGAATCTGAAATACGTTCAATAAATTTATTTCATAGAAGGCTGGTGAAACAGTGAGAGATAAGGAATGAAACTGGAAAGCTAAGCATTCAACTCTTGAATCCAACCACGGATGGCTTGTTTCAATGGTTTGAGGGCCCTAGCAACAATTCTCTTCATTATCACAGTACTTTGGCCACAAAAATCTAGTGCACCATCAACAGCATGTTGCCAAGATTTCTTATTTCATGTCTTCCAAAATCCCACCGTGTAAAAGGAAAAATCTTTCAACACACCATCCAGGAATACCCTTGGACATCCTGATTAATTGAAAGGAGAGAAATTCCTAGTCTATAACACAGAATTTTTCCTCTCAGTTCCTATTTCCTCTGTGAAATAGATACCCCTTTCTCAAAGTGTTGAGCAACAGGGATGACTTCATATTTCAAGAGAGATCTTGTCACAAACCCAATGAGTATATGGCTCTATTCTAATAAGTACATCAGTATTAGCAACATTCAATCTAACCCAATAGGCTGAAAAAAAGGTTATACCCAGAAAGCAAAAAAGAAGTCACTACCTCACAACCAGTGTTTGATTAAGCTTAAGAGTTGAATAAGGACAATGGACAGATACTATAAAAATGACTTCTGTTGGGGTGCCTGGGTGGCTCAGTGGGTTAAGTGTCTGCCTTCAGCTCAGGTCATGATCTCAGGGTCCTGGGATCAAGCCCCACGTTGGGCTCTCTGCTCAGCAGGGGGCCTGCTTCCCCCTGTTTCTCTACCTACTTGTGATCTCTCTCTCTGTCAAATAAATAAATAAAATCTTTTTAAAAATGACTTCTGTTAATGAAATTATAGGAAATATACAAAGGCCAACTGTTTTAGCTCTCAGCCTTTAGAAGGATAAATGTCCAACATCTCTAAATACTTAATTTTCTAAGTTGTCTTAAAATATTTTATTTTTCTCATAGATAAAAATGTCCAGAACAGACTGATGTGTCAACTGGATGGAAACATCACTGGGATATATTGAGCAACTGTTATATGTGAGGAACTTTAGTAAGCATAGGAAAAACATATATTTGCCTCTCTAAGTTTCCAAGCTAATGATACAACGAGTAGAGCCATTGTACTCAATGTACAATGTGAAATTGATTCACATCAATTTATCTTGGATTATTTTCGTTTTCACTTAAAGGATAATTAATAAAAAAAGAGTGATGTGGTTAATAAAAGAATGTGGTTAATGAAAGAAATGGAACTATTGTTTTCTACTTTCCAAATTGCATTTCACATAAATATTAGTATTCCTGGAGATATTTAATAGATTTTTGGATTTAAAAAAAAATAAAGGAAAGCCAAGTTTAACAAACTTGAACAAAATTCATTTTTACAGGATTTCTCAGAATATTTTATCTACTAATATGCACTCTGAATCTCCAAGTAAAGGATATCATATGCAACATTTCCCAAAGGTGTCTGTCCTAGTTTTCCCCCAAATAGAATCTATAAAACACACCACTAATAAAATATCAGGAACCATTTATTTTTAGAAACTATGGATATCATCATGAGGTTAAAAATAAGGCAAAGTGCCATGTGTTTTGAGTGTACTCTAATATAAATAGATGCCATATGTCAAGTATCCCACTTCAGTAATGAAATCTTTCCTTGAGGCCTTTGGCCCAAATTAATCTTTTTAGTGTCTCCAGTATCATAACTTTCTTTAGCTGTTCCACAATTTAATATACACAGTATTCTGTGGCAGACAGATCACTAGCAGTGTATGCAGAATATAAGTTTTAGTCCTAGCTAGGAAATATTAGCAAATAACAAACTCCCTGAGCTTCAATTTCTTCAACTATGAAATAAAGAGAATAATACTAGCTAAAATGAGTTGAATTATATGTGAATTGAAAAATGCTACATAATTATGCTATTAGTTTAAGTATATATATGAGACAAAATACTGTAGAGTAAAACTGTATCACAATTTGACTCAACATAATTCCAGTTACACCTTTGTTGTTTAAATTTTTTTTGGTGACAAATGGCATCAATATGTCTTCAAAATATTTAAAGTAGCACAATTATACCCAAAAGAGTTATTACACAATATTAATATTTTTGTATGCCTTACAATGACTTTGTACATAAGATATCTTCTCCCTTCCTCCTCTGCCATGCTCAATCAATCTGTTCTACTGAAATCAGTGCTTCACTTTGCTCTTTAGTTTTCTGGCTATACAAATGAAAAATAGTATATTTCAAGGCCAACCCAGTGTTTCATTTCAATAATTTACAAAATCTTGCATCTACAGCAATTCCTTGCATATACTTACTTTGAGAAAGTTATGTATAGCAAGTCAGTAATCCAAAAATTCTTTCAGGATTATAGAAAGTAACATTTGTTTGACTTTTAGAAACTAAGACTCAGTTATGATATGAGTTTCTCAAGGTGACTCGGCAAACTAGAGAGGGTAATAAAACTTAGAACTCGAATTTCTTATCCTGGCTCCCTCCAATTGTCCAGGCACCCTCCTTAATAGGGTCCAGTTTCACCTACAAGAAAACTGGTTAATAACTCTTGGTGCTAAAATGGAATTGGAGGCTTGAAGATGGAAATTAGTTACTTAATTCATTCTAAATCAATGTCTCTGTTGATAATACATCTGTCAATGTAAGTATCAGGGATCCAGCTGGGTACTAGGGCATAGCTCTTCAGTCATTGTCTCAGGATGTCCTTGTAACATTAGAGAAAAGATCAGATTTTTAATCAGGCTTCAATTGTGCTGCCTTTTTTTCAGCACATGTTAAAATGCACTTAGAATGACCTCCCTCCAGTGGACAAAAAGGTGAAGGCATTCTTGAAAGAGATTATTAAGAGGTTCAGGAATCAGACTAAAAGCTAAATTTGAACAATAAGTTCTGGATGCTTATAGTGGACTCACAGAATGCTTAGACATTTAGTATGGACTTAAACAATCTTAAAACATATGGGTGGCATGTATACATTGTTGAGTATATACATTTCCTGAGAAGTAAAATAATGAGTATAATAATACTTCAGAGGTGGCTGAAGTGAATCATGGACTACATGCAATAAGAATTTAAGAGAACTCTCTGAGAAGAAGCAGCATTTCTTAGACATCTCTGGATCACTGTCACTTAGCATGGTACCTGGCATACTGTCAGTATTTGTTACATGTTTATTGGATGAATGAATGGATGAATGTACAAATAAATGAATGATAAACATATGCCTGTATTCATGAAATGATGTTCTTAGTAATCATCCATCTGGTTAATCGTTTGGTATCTGAGTTATTATTTCAAGATAACTTATTTCTCTTTATACTCTGTCACATTAGTGTACATGCAGAGCTCATATGAGTAGAAAAATAAGTTAGATATTATTCAACTTAGGAGAATTTGGTTCATAGGTTTACTTGTGCAAATATAGTAAATTGCTACTCATATAACAGGATTGAATATTGGCATATTCAAATAAAGTTAATAATCAGTTCATAAGAGGTTGCAGAGTGAGGTAGAGACTGTATTCTCTATTTAAAAAGTTGAGGCTTAAAAACATTAAGTAACTTCTCCAAGATCATAAACTAAGCAAGGATTATATTGCATGCATGCCTAATATTATCACTCTAATTCTTCCCCATTGGCTGTAGCCATAACCATCTCCCAAAGCACATGCACGTGTACACACACACACACACACACACACACACACACCATTGCTAATAGAACATCCAAGCCCCTTCACAATTTATTCTCCTTTTCTCACACTTACAACTTTCATTATATATTCTGCTCCAACCATAACAAAACCACTTGTCTTTTTCTTGAAACATGTCATCTATTTGAATACATCTTTTTGACCTTTCGTTTATGATATTTCTCCTGGATGGAACTCACTATTCCCTGTTCTTTGCTTAGAATTAATTATTCCTGGCATTATCAGGTCCAAATGCCATACTATTACCAGTTTGTAATCTGAAATTTCTTTGTTCAAACTGATAGTATAGCCCTTATCACATTGTAACATAAATAGAAAAAAATAATAAATTAATATCTGTACTTATATTTGTATTTCTAGGAAATAATTTATACATAGGGTATATACTGTTAATTTGGAAAAACAAGCAGCCTCGCTTTAAGGATTCAAAAGGCACTTTAGTATCTTTCAGGGTTTCATAATTACAGTGCAATATAAATACTAATATTCTGGTGATAGCAGTATTGTTGTGAAAACATCATGTTCGAAAGCCTTGGAGAACTGAGTTGAAAAACTCAGCTCCTTCAATTACTAGCACAGATCTTGAAAAATTCATGCTGATTCACCATCTCCCCATCTTTAAAATGGAGGTATGATAATAGTTCTACTCCAGAAAGCTATAGTGAAGATATAAGCAAACGATCTTTGTAGTGTTTGGTACATAATGAGCACCCAATAGATATTATTATTATCACTATTACTATTATTATTACTCTTATTATTAAAGCTCTAGATGTTCACAAGTGCTGATCAGCTAAGAAGCTGTTCTACAGAATACCTGGCCAATCAAACTTTATATAATAGCTAAAGTTTTGAGTAGGCGGATAAATTACTGAAAGTTATAAACAAACCTCAATAACAATGGAAGTAATGGGAAAGTAATGAAGTGGGAGAGATAAGAGTTAGAGACGAACCATGAAAGACTATGGACTCTGGGAAAAAATTGAGGGTTTTAGAAGGGAGGGTTGTTGGAGAATGGGTGACCCAAGTGATGGGTATTTAGGAGGGCGTGGATTGCATGGAGCACTGGGTGTTATACCCAAACAATGAGTCATGGAACACTGCATCAAAAACTAATGATGTACTGTATAGTGGTTAACATAACATAACATATTAAAAAAATATTTGTCTGATAGCCATCTGTATGTCTTCATTGGAGAAGTGTCTGTTCATGTCTTCTGCCCATTTTTTAACATGATTATCTGTTTTGTGTGTGTTGAGTTTGAGAAATTCTTTATAGATCCTGGATATCAGCCTTTTGTCTGTATTGTCATTTGCAAATATCTTCTCCCATTCTGTGGGTTGCTTCTTTGTTTTGTTGACTGTTTCCTTTGCTGTGCAGAAGCGTTTGATCTTGATGAAGTCCCAAAAGTTCATTTTCACTTTTGTTTCCTTTGCCTTTGGAGACATATCTTGAAAGGAGTTGCTGTGGCTGATATCAAAGAGGTTACTGTTTATGTTCTCCTCTAGGATTCTGATGGATTCCTGTCTCACGTTGAGGTCTTTTATCCATTTCGAGTTTATCTTTGTGTACAGTGTAAGAGAATGGTCAAGTTTCATTCTTCTACATATAGCTGTCCAATTTTCCCAGCACCATTTATTGGAGACTGTCCTTTTTCCACCGTATATTTTTTCCTGCTTTGTCGAAGATTATTTGACCGTAGAGTTGAAGGTCCATATCTGGGCTCTCTACTCTGTTCCACTGGTCTGTGTGTCTGTTTTTATGCCAGTACCATGCTGTCTTGGTGATCACAGCTTTGTAGTAAAGCTTGAAATCAGGTAATGTGATGCCGCCAGTTTTGTTTTTCTTTTTCAGCATTTCCTTAGATATCGAGGGTCTCTTCTGATGGCATCATCTCTAGCCATCAGGGAGATTCAAATTAAAACCACATTGAGATACTACCTTACACCAGTTAGAATGGCCAAAATTAACAAGACAATAAACAACAAATGTTGGAGAAGATGTGGAGAAAGGGGAACCCTCTTACACTCTTGGTGGGAATGCGAGTTGGTGCAGCCATTTTGGAAAACAGTGTGGAGATTCCTTAAGAAATTAAAAATAGAGCTTCCCTATGACCCCGCAATTGCACTACTGGATATTTACCCCAAAGATACAGACATAGTGAAAAGAAGGGCCATCTGTACCCCAATGTTCATAGAAGCAATGGCCATGGTCGCCAAACTGTGGAAAGAACAAAGATGCCCTTCGATGGATGAATGAATAACAAAGATGTAGTCCATATATACACTATGGAGTATTATGCCTCTATCAGAAAGGATGAATACCCAACTTTTGTATCAATATAGACGGGACTGGAAGAGATTATGCTGAGTGAAATAAGTCAAGCAGAGAGTGTCAATTAGCATATGGTTTCACTTATTTGTGGAGCATAACAGATAACACAGAGGACATGGGGAGATGGAGAGAAGAAGGGAGTTGAGGGAAATTGGAAGGGGAGATGAATCATGAGAGTCTATGGACTCTGAAAAACAATCTGAGGATTTTGAAGGGGTGGGGGTGGGAGGTTGGGGGAGCCAGGTGGTGGGTTTTATGGAGGGCATGCATTGCATGGAGCACTGGGTGTGGTGCATAAACAATGAATTCTGTTACACTGAAAAGAAATTAAATAGAAAAATGTTGTTTACAAAGAAAAATAAATAAAATAAAATAAAATATTTGTTCTTTACAGGGCACATTTGAAACAACATGTAAAATTATGTAAGTGAAAAGATAGAATTTGACTAAAGTATTCATTTTAAAGAATACTTGAAGAAGGTAGCCATGGGATTTTAGACAAAGGTAGAATAATGTAATGAAATAATTCAATGTGACTAAACAAAGATCACTTAAAATATAGAGGTAGTGGATGACACAAAACAGATTGCATATATATGCATATATATAATCTTTGGAAATTTATTCTATGATAAAGTTGGCAGTTATAATCACCAGGACTAGAATACATCTGCATTTCTCAATGGGATATTTTTTTTTATATTTTGGGTAGGATATTTCTTCTTTCTGCAGCATTCTCACACATACTGCAGGATATATGACATCCTTGGTCCCTAGATTCTAATCGTCAGAAGCACCACCTAGTCATTGCGACATACAAAATATATATATATATACATTTATAAATTCACATTTGTAGAAAGATACTATTCATTGTTGAGTAGCAGTGGTATAAATGGTAGGGAAAACCTGACTATCTATCCATAAAAATAACACTAAAGACAAAGTTAGATCATATATCAAAAACAATTTCATATGGATTTAAGATTTAACCATTAAAACTGAAATCACACTATAACAGTATTGTAAATAATTAATAATCTTGGGCTGTGGGATCATGATTACAGTGGGTCTAATTATAAAGACAAGCACTGGTAGATCTTTAGTTTTTATGGACAACATTACAGGTAAATGACAAACTGGGGAAGTATTTTCAAGATAGAACTGAAATGAAGAGTTAATATCTTTAAGTTATAAAAAGCTTTATCTTTTTATAATTTTTTTTAATTTCTTTTCAGTGTTCCAGAATTCATTGTTTATGCACCACACCCAATGCTCCATGTAGTACGTGCCCTCCATAATACCCACCACCAGACTCACCCAACCCCTCCCCCCCCCACCCCTCTCAAACCCTCAGATTGTTTCTCAGAGTCCACAATCTCTCATGGTTTGTCTCCCCCTCCAATTTCTCCCAACTCACTTCTCCTCTCCATCTCCCCATGTCCTCCATGTTATTCCTTATGCTCCACAAGTAAGTGAAACCATATGATAAATTGACTCTCTTGGGGCACCTGGGTGGCTCAGTGAGTTAGATCCTCTGCCTTCAGCTCGGGTCATGATCCCAGGATCCTGGGATCATGCCCCTCATTGGGCTCTCTGCTCAGCAGAGAGCCTGTTTCCCCTCCCCTCTCTCTGCCTGCCTCTCTGCCTGCTGGTGATCTCTATCTGTCAAGTGAATAAATAAAATATTTTTTTTAAAAAATTGACCCTCTGCTTGACTTATTTCACTCAGCATAATCTCTTCCAGTCCTGTCCATGTTGATACAAAAGTTGGGCATTCATCCTTTCTGATGGAGGCATAATACCCCATAGTATATATGGACCACATCTTCCTTATCCATTTGTCCATTGAAGAGCATCTTTGTTCTTTCCACAGTTTGGTGACTGTGGCCATTGCTGCTATGAACATTGGGGTACAGATGACCCTTCTTTTCACTATGTCTGTATCTTTGGGGTAAATATCCAGTAGTGCAATTGCAGGGTCATAGGGAAGCTCTATTTTTAATTTCTTAAGGAATCTCCACACTGTCTTCCAAAGTGGCTGCACCAACTCGCATTCCCACCAAGAGTGTAAGATGGTTCCCCTTTCTCCACATCTTCTCCAACACTTGTTGTTTATTGTCTTTTTATTTTTGGCCATTCTATCTGGTGTAATTTGGTATCTCAATCTGGTTTTAATTTGAAACTCTCTGATGCCTAATGATGAACACTTTTTCATGTGTCTGATAGCCATTTGTATGTCTTCATTGGAGAAGTGTCTGTTAATGTCTTCTGCCCATTTTTTGACATGATTATCTGTTTGTGTGTGTTGAGTTTGAGGAGTTCTTTATAGATCTTGGATATCAGCCATTTGTCTGTGCTGTCATTTGCAAATATCTTCTCCCATTCCATGGGTTACCTCTCTGTTTTGTTGAATGTTTCCTTTGCTGTGCAGAAGCTTTTGATCTTGATGAAGTCCAAAAAGTTCATTTTAGCTTTTGTTTCCTTTGCCTTTGGAGACATATCTTGAAATAAGTTGTTGTGGTCAATGTCGAAGATGTTACTATGTCTATTTCTCCTCTAGGATTCTGATGGAATCCTGCCTCATGTTGAGGCTTTTTATCCATATTGAATGTATCTTTGTGTATGGTATAAGAGAATGGTCGAGTTTCATTCTTCTACACATAACTGTCTAATTTCCCCAGCACCATTTATTGAAGAGACTTTCTTTTTTTCCACTGTATATATATATTTTTTTAAATTAGATATCAGAGGTGCCTGCCTGGCCTAGTCGGTTGTGTCCAAGTCTTGATTTTGGCTCAGGTCATGATCTCAGGGTTGTGAGATTCAGCACCATGTCAGGCTCCATGCCCTGACTGGGATTCTCCCTCTCTCCCTCTGTCCCTCCCCCAGGAAAGAAGAAAAATACAAAATACAAATGAATGAAAATGAGATATCATCTCACACCTGCCAGAATGTTTGAAATTAACAACTCACGAAATGACAGATGTTGGTGTGGATGTGAGGGAAGGGGAACACTCTTGTACTGTTGGTGGCAATGGAAACTGGTACAGACACTCTGGAAAACAGTACTGAGGTTCCTCAAAAAGTTAAACATAGAGCTATCCATGATCCAATAATTACACTACTTATTATTTATTCAAAGGGCACACACATACTGATTAGAAGGGATATATGCACCCCAATATTTATAGCACTATTACCAACAATAGCCAGTCTATGAAAAGAGTCCAACTGTCCATCAAGTGGTGAATGGATAAAGAAGTATGGTGGGGTGCCTGGGTGGCTCCATGCATTGGGGCCTCTGCCTTTGGCTTGGGTCGTCATCCCAGGGTCCTGGGATTGGGCCCCACATCAGGGTCTCTGCTTGGTGGGGAGCCTCCTTCCTCCTCTCTCTGCCTACCTCTCTGCCTATTTGTGATCTGTCAAATAAATAAAATTAAGAAAAAAAAAGAAGTGTGGTATATATCTATAATGGAATATCACTCAGCCTTCAAAAAGAATGAAATTTTGCCATTTGCAATGACATGTATCATGTATGTATTATGACATGTAGAGTGCATTATGTAACATATGTGACAAAAGTCAGTCAGAGAAAGACAAATACCAAATGATTTCACTCACATGTGCAATTTATGAAATAAAACAAACATAGGGGGAAAATGAGAGAAGCAACCAAACCATAAAACAGACTCCTAACCATACAGAAAAAACTGAGGGTGAGATGGGTGGTGGGATGGGTTAAATGGGTGATAGATATTAAATAGGGCACTCGTTGTGACGAATATTGGATGTTATATATAAGTGATGAATCACTAAATTCTAGTCCTGAAACCAATAGTATACTATGTTAACTAACCAGAATTTAAATAAAAACTTGAAGCAAAAAAATTAAAACAAATCCAATGACATGCAAGACAGTAAAAAATGGTTTAAAAGTCTCAAAATTTTAAAAAATTGTTTCAAGAAAGGAAAACATTCAACTTCATAGGTAGTCAAGTAAACACAAATTAAAATAGTATATTTTCTCCTCTCAACTGACAGTGATAAAAACAAAAATAACAATAACTAGAGTAAGTGCAGGCACAGGAAAATTGGCACTCTCCTACACTGTGGCTGAGTTACTTCAAAATATGTCACAGAGACCTCAAAATATATATAGTATTTGAGTAAAAATTATTATTACTAGGAATTTGTCCTATAGAAGTAATTACAAGTTCACTGATATAAAAGCAATAATCAAAGCATTGCTTAAGAAAGTATTTCAGTTATAGGTTATATGAAAACAAGAAACCCCCCTTCCTAAATATATGGCAAAAATAGACTTTTTTTTTTTTTTTTTTTTTTTTTTTTTTTGGTAATGCAAGTAGTCCAAGACTGGACAAAGAGCACTTCTAATCTTAACATACAGTTTTAATCTCTGGAACCAAAGTTACTGTTTTAGTTCTCATTATCTTTCAGCCAAGAAGAAAGTAAGAAAGTCACAAGAGCATAGAGCACTAATTCATTTTTAGGGGTAAAAGTTAGAAGTGGAATATACACCACTTCTACTCACATCCCACTGGCCAAAATATAATCACAAGGCCAAAGCTACAAAAGAGTATGGGAAAGGTAGTTTTTAAATGCAGCAGACATGATCTGAGCTAAAGTTAAGAGTTCAATTAATAAGTAAGAGGAGAATGGAGATTAATGAAGATCTATCAGTCTCTGTCAGAGTGAAACACTACAAATAACCAGAAGTCCAAGATTTTGATTAAATACAGATAGATATGTATCAATATGATAGAATAATCTATCACTAATTAAAATTAATGCTGTGGAAAAACATTTCATTACCTAAATAAAAGGTCCTTGTCAAATTCTTGTGCCAGTTGTCTTACTGTACTGTAGACAGCAAATTTGACAGCAAGAGCATGGTGTCTTTAGTAGACCATACCCATATTTGAAATTTTGTTGAGGACTTAGGTTGAGTCAGTCTTCAGCAGATACATGAGCTACATTTATCTGAATTAATTACCTAATCTCGGCTACATTTTTGTGTACTCCTGTTTGTGGATAATCCAACATGTGCATCCACTGCAGTGTTTGATGCAATAATTACTACTTTTAATTCAGTGCTTAATGATTATCATTCAAAATGCTAAGCATTTTTCCTTCTTTTTTATTTTATTTTTATTATGTTCAGTTAGCCACCATATAGTACACATTAGTTTTTAATGTAGTGTTCAACAATTCATTAGTTGCATATAACACCCAGTGCTCATCACAGCATGTGCCCTACTTACCCATTACCTGGCTATCCCATCCCCCCACCCCCTCCTCTCCGAAAACCTCAGTTTGTTAACCAGAGTCCATAGTCTCTCATGGTTCATCTTCCTCTCTTATTTCTCCCCCTTTATTTTTCCCTCCCTTCCCCTGTGGTCCTCTGTGCTACTCCATATGAGTGAAAACATATGATAATTGTCTCTCTGCTTGACTTATTTCATTTAGCATAATACCCTCCAGGTCCATCTATGCTGATGAAAATAGTATATATTCATCCTTTCTGATGGCTTAATAATATTCCATTGTATATATGTACCACTGTTCTTTAACCATTCATCTTGAAGGACATCTCAGCTCCTTCCACAGTTTGGCTATTGTGGATACTGCTGCTATGAACATTGGGGTGCATGTGCCCCTTTTTTTCACTATCTGTACCTTTGGAGTAAATATCTGGTAGTTCAATTGCTGGGTCATAGTGTAGCTCTATTTTTAACTTTGTGAGGAACTTCCACACTGTTTTCAGAGTAGCTATACCAGCTTGTATTCCCACCAACAGTATAAGAGTGTTCCCCTTTCTCCACAATCTCTCCAACATTTATTGTTTCCTGTCTTGTTAATTTTGGCCATTCTAACTGGTGTAAGGTGGTATCTCATTGTGGTTTTGATTTGCATTTCCCTGATGCCTAGTGATATAGAGCATTTTTTCATGTGTCTGTTAGCCATTTGTATGTATTCTTTGGAGAAGTGTTTGTTCATGTCTTCTGCCCATTTCTTGACTGGATTATTTGTTTTTTGGAGTGTTGAGTTTGTGAAGTTCTTTATAGATCTTGGATACCAGCCCTTTATCTGTAGAGTCATTTGCATATATCTTCTCCCATTCTGTGGGTTGCCTCTTAGTTTTGTGGACTGTTTCCTTTGCTGTGCAAAAGCTTTTTATCCTGATGAAGTCCACAAAGTTCATTTTTGCTTTTGTTTCCCTTGCCTCTGGAGACTATCTAGCAAGAAGATGCTGTGGATGATGTCAAAGAGGTTACTGTCTATGTTCTCCTCTAGGATTTTGATGGATTCCTGTCTCACACTGAAGTATTTCATCCATTTTGAGTTTATCTTTGTGTGTGGTATAAGAGAATGGCCCAGTTTCACTCTTCTGTATATAGTTGTGCAATTTTCCCAGCACCATTTATGGAAGAGACTTTCCATTGGATATTTTTTCCTGATTTGTCAAAGATTAGTTGACAATAGAGTTGAGGGACAATTTCTGGGCTCTTTAGTCTATTTCAATGATCTATGTGTCTCTTTTTGTGCCAGTACCATGCTGTCTTGGTGATCACAGCTTTGTAACATAGAATAAAATCAGGCAGCATGATGCCCCCAGCTTTGTTTTTCTTTTTCAGCATTTCCTTGGCAATTCAGGGTCTCCTATGATTCCATGCAAATTTTACGATTATTTGTTCCAGCACTTTGAAAAATGCCATTGGTATTTTGATCAGGATGGGATTGAAAGTATAGATTGCTCTGAGCAGCACAGACATTTTAACAATGTTTATTCTTTCAATTCATGAGCATGGAATATTTTTCCATCTTTATGTGTCTTCTTCAACTTCTTTCATATGTGTTATGTAGTTTCTAGAGTACAGATCCTTTACCTCTTTGGTTACATTTATTCCTATGTATCTTATGGTTTTTGATGCTATTATAAATTAAATAGATTCCCTAATTTCTCTTTCTACAGTTACATTGTTAGTGTATAGAAAAGCAACTGATTTCTGTTCATTTACTTTGTATCCTGCCACATTACCAGATTGCTGTATGAATTCTAGTAATTTGGGGTGGGAGTCTTTTGGGTTTCCAGATAAATACCATGTCATCTGTGAAGAGAGAAAGCTTGACTTCTTTTTTGTCAATTTGAATACCTTTTATTTCTTTTTGTTTTCTGATTGCTGATGCTAGAACTTCTAATACTATGTTGAACAATAGTGGAGGGAGTGGGCATTCTTGTGTTCCTGAGAATGATGGGTATTAAGGAGGGCATGTATTACAATGAGCACTGGGTGTTATATGCAAACAATTTGAACACTACATCAAAAACTAATGAAGTACCATATGGTGACTAACATAACATAATAAAAAAAGAAAAAAATTATCTGAGTAATGTTGACACACAATATTACATTAGGTTCAGGTGTACAACATAATGATTCAAATTCCCTGTATGTTATGCTAGACTCACAAACATAGCTACCATCTGTCACCATACAGTGATATTACAAAATTATTGATTATATTCCCTATTCTACGCCCTTATTCCTGTGACTAATTCATTTCATAACTGGAAACCAGTATCTCTTACCTCCCCATCAACATTTTGCTCATCATCTCACCCCTTCTACTCTGATAACCATCAGTTTGTTCTTTGTATTTATAGGTCTGATTCTGGTGGTTTTTTTATTCATTTATTTTGTTCTTTAGCTTCCACATATGAGTGAAATAAATTTTTATTCATATAAGTCAATATATTCATAACATACACTGGTTTATATGGATAAGAATTCAGTTTGTGTTCACTGTAGAAAATTGAAAAATGTAGAAAAGCTAAAAAAGAAATTAAAACTAATATAATCATAGTTATATATATTTTGTCTTTTGTTCTTTGTCTTTTATTCCAAAAAAAATCTAAATATTTTTAGATAAACTATAAATATAAACTACTTATTGCTTTATTACAAGATTTTTTTCAAATGATAGTATAACATGGATGTTTTTCTGGATAATTAATAATTTTTCTACAGAATAAATTTGAATAGTTTATTCCTTAATAAACGATTCTTCTCCAAGCTAATTGATTTAATTAAGCATTAGAACTACCACATCTAAAAGGCCTACTGGTAAATGTCCATCCTGTTTAAATTGTTTGACCTTGTCACCTTTCCTTTTTTTTTTTTTTTAGAAAAGGTTCTATTTACCTGAGAGAGGGAGAGAGTACAAGAGGTGGGTCAAGCTGAGGGGCAGGACAAGCAGACACCCCAGTGAGTAGGCAGCCCAACATCGGGCTCAATTTCAGGACCCGAAGATCATGACACAAGCTGAGGTCAGACGCTTAACTCAGTGAGCCACCCATGCACCCTCTTTGTGGTTTTTTTAATGGCCAATTTTTAGAGAGAACCTTTTTCCTGTATTTTGTTTCTAGAATTTCCATCTGGCAAAGATGATTAGCTTTAGTAGCAGAGAATCTTGTGTGTCACTAAGCCTTTTCAAAATCATGGTATAGGCCAATTGAATTTTTTTTAGCTTTAAATTCAGCTCTAGATTTTCATTTTTATACAAATAATAATAGAGTCAGAGTTATAGAGTATCAGTGCTAGAATGGCCCTTAAGGATTTTGATATCCAACTTATGAATTTTTACATGTCTGAGTTGGATTGCAAACGAACTGAGGCTCAAAAAGTATATTATGCTTCCCAAAGTAACATAGTATGTTAGCAACAGAGCCAGACTTCAAACCAGTATTACTGACTCACAAAAATTCAGTGCTCTTTCAACATGTCCCATTGGTATATTGTAATGATAGGCTCTAGGTTAGAGTTAGAAGAAAAAAAAGAAGCACTGAACTATATTTTGGAATGGTCAAGTCTTTGAGGATATGGGGGAAAAAAAGACCCACTTCAATCTCCCACTTCTCTAAAGGGCAATAAAAACCACAACCATTCACCCTTATACTTAGCCTGATACTGTGTACATTAAAATGGCTTTGTGATGTTACAACTGAGCCACAGAAACACAAAGCATCATAAATGACTACTGTAACTGACTTTACACCAACAAATTGGACAATCTAGAAGAAATGGATAAATTCCTAGAAATATACAACCTATCAAGACTCAATGAGGAAGAAATAGAAAATTGAATAAGCCAATTACTAGTAAAGAGCTTGAATCAATAATCCAAACCTCCAACAAATAAAAATACAAAACCACATGGCTTTACTGTTTAATCCTACCAAATATTTAAAGAAAAACTAATGTTAATCCTTTCCAAACTCTACCAAAAAAAATAGAAGAGGAAGAAATACTTCCAAACTCATTTTATGAGGTTGGCATTACCCTGATATCCAAACTGGTCAGGGAGAGATGTTACAAGAAAAGAAAAAAAATTTAAAAAAAAGAAAAGAAAAGAAAATTACCAGCCAATAACCCTGATAAACATAGATGCAAAAGTCCTAACCAAAATATCAGCAAACCAAATTCAATACATTAAAAAGGATTGTACTCCATGATCAAGTAGGGTCTATTCCAGGGAAGCAAGGATGGTTCAGCATCTATAAACCAATGTGAAAACACTATTTTAACAAGATAAAGGGCAAAAAAAATATGATCATCTCAAAAAATGCAGAAAAAGTGTTTGACAAAATTCAACATCATTTGTGATAAAAATCTGCAACAAAGTGGGTATGGAGGAAACGTAAAGGCCATATATGACAAGTCCATAACTAACATCATACATAATGGGAAGCTGAAAGCTTTTCTCTTCATATCAGGAACATGACAAGTGTGCTCACTCTCATCATTTTTGTTTCATATGGTAGTGGAAGTCCTAGCCAAACTAACAAGGCAAGAAAAAGAAATAAAAGACATCCAAGTTAGAGAGAAGTAAAATTGTATCTATTTGCAAGTGACAAGATCTTATATAGAGAAAACACTAAAGATTCACCAAAAAACTCTTAGAACTAATAAGTGAATTCAGTAAAGTTGCACAATACAAAATCAACATCCAAAAATCAGTTTTATTTCTATACTCTAATCACAAACTACCAGAAAGAGAAATTAAGAAAACAATCCTATTTGAATTGCATTAAAAAGAACAAAATAAATAGAAGCCTGTCTTCCAGTTATAGAATTAATAAGTCATGGGAATAAAGGGCACAACAAAATGAATATGGTCAATAGTCAATGATATTGTAATAGCATTTTATGGTGTATGTAGCTATACTCATGGTGAACATAGCATATCACATAACTTCTCAAATCATTATATTATAAACCAACAACTAATATAACGTTGTTTGTCAACTATATTAAAAAAAGTTTTTTAAATAAAATAAAATACCAGGAACAAATTTAGGAGGTGAAAGACTTGTAATCAGAAATTATGACACTGATAGAAGAAATTGAAGACAGAAATACAAATATATGCCATGCTCATGGATTAGAATAAATTAATATTGTTAAATGTCCAGATAATCCAATATGCACAGATTCAATGCAATCCCTATCAAAATTCCAATGATATTTTTCACAAAAATAGAACAAACCATCCTAAAATTTGTATAGAACTACAAAAGACTACAAATAACCAAAGAAATCTTGAGAAAGACTAACAAAACTGGAGGTATTAAACTTTCTGATTTCAAACTATATTACAAAGCTATAGTAATGAAAACAGTGTGATATTGGCATAAAATAAGACACAAATAAACCCATGCATATATGTTTAATTAATTTACAACAAAGCAGCCAAGGATATACAATGTGGAAAGGACTGTCTCTTCAATAAATGGTGTTGGGAAAACTGAACACACTGCAACAAAATGAAACTGAGCCACTATATTACATCATAAACAAAAATTAACTCAAAATTGTATGAGACTGGAATGTAACACCTGAAACCATAAAACTCATAGAAGATAACATAGCTGGTAAGCTCATTAACATTGATCTTGCTGATGATTTTTTGGATCTGACCAAAAACAAGGGCAACAAAGAAAAAATAAAGAAGTGGGACTACATAAAACTAAAAAGATTTTTCACAGCATAGAAAAGCATCAACAAAATGAAAATATAACATACCAAATGGGAAAAATATTTGCAAAGCATATGTCTGATAAAGGATTAATGTCCAGAATATATAAAGAATTAATAAAACTCAATAATATAAAACACATAATATGATTAAAAATGGGGAGAGGAATTGAATAGACATCTTTATAAAGACATACAAATGGCCAATAGGTACATGAAAATGTTCTCAAAATCATTAATCATCAATAAATGCAAATCAAAACCACAATTAGATACTACCTTATACTTATTAGGATGGCTATCATCCAAAAAGACTAAAAATAACAAGTGTTGGTGAGGATATGGAGAAAAGGGAATCCTTGTGCACTGTTGCTGGGAACATAAATTGGTACAGCACTATAGAAAACAGTACAGTTGTTCCTCAAAAAATTAAATAGTACTACCACATGATACAGCAATTCCATGATACAGCAATTCACTTCTGATTATTTATCTGAAAGAAAGAAAATCACTATCTTAAAAAGGTACCTTTACCCCCCATGTCTACTGCAGCATTATTTACAATAGCCAAGGCATGGGAAGGAACAACCTAAGTGTACATCAATGGATGAAGGGATAAAGAAAATGTGAGGTGTGTGTGTGTGTGTGTGTGTGTGTGTGTGTGTGTGTGTGTATGTGTGTAATGGAATATAATTCATCCATAAAAATGGAAATCCTGCCATATAACAACAGGGATTGATGTTGAGGGCAGTATGCTTAGAGAAATAAGTCAGATAGAGAAAGATAAATACTATATTATCCATATACATGTGTGTGTTTGTGTATACATATAATATGTATATATTTCATTTCATATATTACATATGTATATGTATATGTATATGAAATATATGAAATCTAAAAAAAACCCTCATAAATACAGAGAACAGATTTGTGGTTCCCAGAGGTAGGCAGTTAGTGTGGATGAAATGGATGAAGGTGATCAACAGGTAGAACTTCCATTTACGGAAGAATAAACCTGGAGGGATAATGTACAGCATGGTGACAATAGTGAACAATAACAATAACATTATATATTTGGAAATTGCTAAGAGAGTAGAAGTTAAAAGTTCTTATTAGAAGAAAAAAATGTAACTGTGTCTTTTTTTTTT
>RCUC01039449.1:0-11592 GCA_003697995.1 Taxidea taxus jeffersonii | reverse complement strand
AAAAAAAAAAAAAAAGAAAAGAAAAGAAATAACGTGGAGGACCTGGGGAGATGGAGAGGAGAAGAGAGTTGGGGGAAATTGGAGGGGGAGTCGAACCAAGAGAGACTACAGACTCTGAAAAGCAATCTGAAGGTTTTGAAGGGGCAGGGGGTGGGTGAGCCTGATGGGGGGTATTATGGAGGGCACGTACTGCATGGAGCACTAGGTGTGGTGCATAAACAATGAATTCTGGTACACTGAAAAAAATTAAAAATTAAAAATTAAAAAAAAGAAAAGAAAAGAAATAAAGACTTATAATCAGAAAAAAAGAGCATAAAATTGAGGAGATGAGAAGTAGTCAACAAATTAATCATTTAAAGATATCAGAAAGCAAACAGCTATAAACAAAATAGAGAAAGATAAAAGATAAAAATAGATGAATCTGGAAAAGAGCTGAGAGAGCTGAATGTCTATGAAGAGGGCAGGGAATACATGCTTTTAGCTTGTCTGATTTAGAACAATTAGAGAAAACATAATATGCAACAGTAGGAGTAAGCAAATTTGTATAACCTCAGAAACAGATAGTACAAAAATTTTAAAGGACTTTACATTCAGGAACAGTACGAAATCTGAATAATTTACAGTTTTCTCATTACCACCCCCCTAAGGGGACTTTCCTAATCAATATCTTGCCCTTGAAATTAAATGCTAAGGAGTAAGATTTTGTTGGATAGGACTCAGCTTTGGAGGGCCACAGGCATTGTAATTTCCAAGGTTTTTTTTGTTTGTTCATCTGTTTTTGCCTCCTCTGGAACCCATACCAATTTTCATAATGTTGTCCTTGTTGAGAATATATGCAGTAAGTATAATGCTTTAGAAAAATAAGGACTTTCCAATTGATTCAAGAGAGAAAACACAAGAATACCAAAAACAATGTGTAAAGTTGTGAAAGTTTTCAACAAATTACTACCAAAAAGATGGACACAAATGATATTACATATAGATAATATCTAAACTTCAGAGTTTCATAATCCTTACGCTAGACCAGGAGTTGGTAAACTGAGAGCAGCGGGCCAATCCTGGCCTGCCCCATGTTCTTACACAGTTTTCCCAGAACACAGCTGCACTCTACCTGTTGTCTAAGGCTGCTTTCAAGAACGGCACAGGTGAGTAGTTACGATGGACAACATCTGGCTCACAAAACCTAAAATATTTATTATCTGGCCCTTTACATAAAGATAGCTCACACAACATTTGCAATTCAACATTTGCAATATAACCTTTATGGACTTAATACAATAGTTTTAATGCATGTGTAAGATAAATACAAGCTCATATAGGATACGACCATTAAGAAAGGTAGAGTATAATGTACATTCTTACCAAACACATGTGCAATGTTTTAAAGATTTTTTTATTTATTTTTTTGACAGACAGAAATCACAAGTAGGCAGAGAGGCAGGCAGAGAGAGAGAAAGGAGAAAGCAGGCTCCCCGCGGAGCAGAGAACCCGATGTGGGGCTCGATCCCAGGACCCTGGAATCATGACCGGAGCTGAAGGCCGAGGCTTTAACCCACTGAGCCACCCAGGCACCCTTTGTTAATCTTATTAAATGAAAGAAATGGGTTAAAGTTAAAACACAGTTACAGAAAGTGCTATCTCCATATTTACCTATGTAGCTATAAAACCTTACATGTAAATGTGTTTGGGAATAAAGGGGGAAAAAGGAAAAATTTGCATGTCCTTTACACATAATAATAGAGCTTACAGAAAGAAGACTGAGAAATAGCCTGAGCAGGGTCAGAAAAAATTCACAGCATAAGATTTATTTACTAGGAAAAAAAAAAAAAAAGATGTATTTAGTAGAAAACATAAGGCACTGAAAAGTAGTAAAGTTTTTAACTCAGAAAATAAGAAAAAAACATCCTCACAAATAAATCCAAAGAAGAAAGCAGAATAAATCATTAAATACAAAATAAAAAAGAATTAGGAAACAAAATAAAATACCAGGACATTTGAAATCTAGGTGCTTTAAGATGATCAAGAAAACTAGCAAAGTTTTGTAAGTCTAATTAAGAATAAAGAAAGTTCAAATGGAAGACAGTAGAAATGGAAAGGGGAAAATAACTTCAGGTTTGAAAAAGATTATTTTTTACCATAAAATTTTAATTTTAAAATCTAGGCAGAATAGATAAATTAGAAAAGTGGACTAAAAACTTCATTAAATAAAAACAAGAATAGACCAAATAATCACAAAATTAAAATGACAGGTAATGTTTTAACTCTAAAAAAGAAAAGAAAAGAAAAAGAAAAAGCACTAAGTTCACATGGTTTTTGGAAGTTTACTAAATCTTCAGGGAATAGATAATTCCTACTATAATATAAAATTGCCTTAGGACAAAAAAAAATTTTTTTTTAAAAAGCTACCTAACATATTTTATGAGACCAACATAACTGTACTCATCAACAGGATAAGAACAGAAACTTAGATGGAAATAGCACTTAGAATTAAGAATATGGAAGTAACATATTTAAACAATGTATAATTTTGAAGTATAAAAGCCAGCCACATGTTTTGACTGTGTGGGGTTTATCCAAGGCATATACAAGTAGTCAACGACAAAAAAGGGAAAAGAAAAGAAGTGCCAATGATTTTACTGTATTAATGTATTGAAGGAGGAAAAAATATCATAAGATTATCAGGTAGAGGCTGAAATATCACCTGATAAGATTCAACTCCAATTATTAACAAAAAGACTTAACAAAACCAAATAAAGGATATATGCCAGAAATTCAGAGAAAAATTTACATTTATTGGGTAAAATATTAGAAGCATTCACTAAAAGGAAGAGTAAAACAAGGAGATACACTCTACTTGCTACAAACCTACAACCTACTAATTGGGTATTGCAATAAAACAAAAATTTATAGCGATAAATATAGGAAAGAGCAAGATTACCATAACTCACAAACAATATGATTATTCACCTACAAAAGCGGAAGTAATCAACAGAAAAAATAAGAAATTTTGGCAAGTGGGCCACATACAAGGTCAACACAAAAATCAATAGCTTTCTTACACCTCCAAAATAGTCAATTTAAGAATCTAATAGAAAAAAGAAACATAAACACTAAAGTGGGTATAAAAGTAAAAGAAATGTTTCAGATCTTTATGAAGACAACTATAAAACATTACTGAACAACATAAAAGAAACCTGGAAAATGAAAAGATACACTTTGTTCAAGAATGGTGAGACTCAATATTGTAAAGGTATCCGTTTTTAACAAATTCATTGATAAATATAATCCCTATCTCTACCAAAATTCCAATATGATTTTTCAGGAACTCAACAACCTAAACCCAAAACTCACATAAAATAAGCAATATATAAGAAAATGTTTCACAAAACCTTGAAATAGTATGAGCTACACAAAACAATATAAAAACAACATAGCACTGTCTTAATTGGTGTGTTATTAGTAAAGAAAGAATTAAGAAGCCACCGAACCATCAATATCATCATTGTTGCCCTAGTCTTCATCATAGCTAACCTTCACTTGGCACTCACATGTCAGAAATGCTCTAAGTTTGTTACATAGATAAGCTCATTTAATTCCCACAACAATCCGTTAAACTAGGTATTTTCATTACTCCACTTCACAACTGAGAAGACTAAGACACAGAGAGGCTAAGTAACTTGTCTAAGGTCCCACAACTAGTGCTCTGCAGAATCTGCATTCAAGCCCCGTACATCTGCTCACAGTAACCGCAATATTCTCCAGGTACAGCTCATGGAGTTTGAGAAGTAAAGGAGGTACAATTTCCAATCAATGGACACTCTGAATACTGTCACATACCTCTCAACACTCTTCTGCTCCCTGCTCTGTACCCCAGGAGACTGACCTATTGGAACTACATAGTGGGCTCCTGTGACTTCCAGTTAGTTTCATCCAATGGGGAACCAGGGTAAAGAATTAGGTCAAGGGACTTGTTTTGTTCCCTGAATTCCACCCACCCCCAAATGCCCACCCCTTTTATATACCCCTATTCACCACTTTCTATACAGTTGCCACTGGGCTCACAACCTTGCTGGACAAAATGCCACAGAGCCTATCAGATGGCCTTTCCACTCACCCCTCCCAACATCTACATTCCTCTTTCAAGCCCTTATCACTTAGAGCCTCACGGTGGAAGAGGCAGTTGTTACCTACTTCATAGCCTGACAGAGTTCCTTTCCATTTCCCTCAACTGCCACACATTTGTAAGAGTCCCTTTATTAAACTCTTCTCAAATGATCCCTGTTTGCTTGCACATCCTGTTTTCTGCCAGGACCTAACTGATACACTGAGAAAGGATAAGTAATCAATTAGTTATCCTTTCAGGAAAATGCATGGTTAAAGCCCACAAAAAAATATTCTAGATAAATTGAAAAATCAATATATTCAAACTGAAACTCTATAAATATTAATATAAATATTAATAGAAGGTATAGGAAAGTATTTAATAACCCTGAGTAAGGATTCCTTCTTCAAAAAAACACAAAACTTAAAACACAAGATGAATTCAATGACATCAAAATGTTTAGTTTTGTGTGACAAAAAAAAAGCCAATAGATTTGGCAGAGAGAATGTGTAGTATAAGAAAGGATGAACAATTAAAGCATGTAAAGAATGTATCAAAACATCCATGGGAACAATAAACCACACAACAGTTCAGTGAAAGGACAGGTTCTACTAAACATATTGTAAAGTTCCAGTAATAGGACATCTATTACTGGAGTTTAAAAGATAGTGGTTTCATCTTACACAAATGATAGATCAGACACCCTAAACTACACACCTAGTGAAAACAATTAAAAACATAAAATATTTCAAAGGAAAGTATTCTAAAATGTATTTCTGATCAGACAAGAGCGTAATAAATCAGCAGGAGGAAAAGTGGAAGCTGGACTTAGGCGCAGTGAGTTTTCATCATCTCTGAATTCCAGTGGCCTGGAGTATCAGAAACAGGCAGTGACGGCTTTGGTCTCTACAGAGTGGGAAGCTCAAAAGAGACTTCCAAATTAACCTGGAATTCCAAAGTCCTTTGATCACACTGTAAAGGTGAGTGAGAAACAAATCCCTGTGTACAAGAGAAAAGCAAATAAATAAGTCTTTGACTGGAATAGAAAGGGAAGCTCATCCTTAAGCTTTTATAACCACCAGGGGGCCTCACACACGTCTGCAGCCCAGATTCCAGCTACACCATCAGCAAGTCCAAAAACAGCCTTAAGCAAACAATTTTTAAATGCAGGCTTCAGGCTTCAGGTAGTTGGGGCCCTGGGCAACTGGCAAAAGCAAATGCAAATACCCTCTGGAGGACAGCAGCTTCAACTCCGTATTCAAAGCATTACTGACGGCAGCCAAACAGAAAAAGAGGTAAAGGATTAGCAAGCAATTCACACAAGATAAAATATACGGAATCAATAAAGAGAGAACACAGAAAAGACATGCAAAATCTCACCCTTACTAACAAAAGACATGCAAATGCAAACAATAATCGAATACCATTTCACTCACTTTATCAGAAAAATTTATGAGTCTTCTATCAAGTGCTAACAAGGAAGTGGGGAAATGATTCTCACATGTTGCTAACTCATCTATTATTCAACAAATATTTATTGTGCTCTTAATATGTACTTGGTATTATTTTGGTGAAAACATCAACTCTGTTTATTTGTATTCTAGTAACCAGAACCAAACAACAAATAAATAAGTATATGTGAAGGGGAGAAAGAAGGGTGGAGAGTTAAAGTCAGCAAAGAAAAATAAATCGGGGTAAGTATATGGAGCAAACTTTTTCTGTAACTCACCAAATAGTACTATGGCTGCACAGGTCAAATGGTCTCAGTCAAAACTACCCAACTCTGCCACTGTAGCACAAAGTCAGTCACACAAAAATACATAAATAAGTTTGACTATGTTCCAATGAAACTTTATTTACAAGAACATGCAAAAGGCCAGATATTGCCTTCAAACTATAGTCTGTCAACCCCAATTACAGAATGAAGAGCAAATAATTTGTCTTTCTGAACTATGGTGAAAGTTTAAGATATAAAAAAAGGTGTCGACGAAAACTAGGCTAACAATTACCTATATACCCAACATCCAAGTTTAATATGAACATTTTGCTATATTTGTCTTATCAATATTTTCCTGGATTATTTCCAGTTAAGTGCCAGACATCAGGATAGGGCCTCATGCACACTCAGCATACATCTTCTAGAAATAAGGATATTTTTTATATAATCACACTACTGTCACAGATAACAAAATTAACAATAATTCCTTCCTTTCAACTCACCCTCAGTCCATATTCAAATTTCTACAAATGTCTAAAAAAGTTACAGCTGGTTTCTTTGATTCAGGCAGGATCCAACCAAGAGCAACACACTGCATTTGGTTATGAGTTTACTCTGAAGTGAATTTTAATCTCCAGTGATCTTCAACATTTTTTTCCCATGACAGATGAAGAGATCAGACTGACCGAACTATAGAATGGCAGACCTTAACGGATTTCAGTTCCACTCTGAATCGTATGCCTTAGAGAAATTCTCCAAAAATAGCACAAAGAATATTTTTGTTAGTAATAGCAAAAAAGTGAAAAAAAAACCTAAATTTTCACTGATAATGAATAACTAACACATCATTATTTATTCATAAGATAGAACTTCAAGTAATAGTTAAAAGTTATATGTTATGCCCATATACAGTTACATGGGTACATCTAAAAAAAAAAAGTAAGTAAAACAGCATTTAAGAACAAACATAGAATACTATTTATGTATTTTTTAAAACTACACATTCATAAAGGAATAGCGGGCACTGTTCATAAACGTTCACCATCTAAAAACATGTACATTACCAAAAAAAATAGAAACTAAAACAACAAACTAATCTAGATCCTCCAAAAGCTTTCCTTGCAATAAAATACACAAAGACAAATATTTCAAACTTCATTCAGGTGCACAGCTCAGCTGCGAAAGAAAGGGAACTACTTTTGAAAGGATAGAATAAATAACCACACAACATAAAGATGGAGCCATAAAGATGGCACCTGGATGGCTCAGTCAGTTAAGTGACCAACTTCTGATTTCAGCTAAGGTCATGATCTCAGGGTCCTGGGATCAAGCCTCACAGCCAGCTCTATGCTCAGTTGGGGGGTCTGCTTGAAGGTTCTCTCCCTCTGCCCCTCCCCCTATGCATATACACTCTCTGAAATAAATAAATCTTAAATTAAAAAAAAAAGCACAAACACAGATGGCTTAAGATGGTGACCCCAGAATGTAGAGATTCTGTTTTTAACAACTGCACAAAAAACAGAAGATAAGACCTTGTCTATATAAAGTGGGAAATTATAATCAAGACAGAGCAACTAAAGGTCCCTACTTTATGTGAAAAGATAAACTAAAAAAAAATTAATAATAATAATAATAAATCACAAAGCAGACAGAAAAGGCAACTTGCCCTTTTTGGTCTTGATTCTAGACAAATGCAGGAAAATAAAATCTGAATTTTAATCACAAACTGACCTTCACAAATTATTCATATTTCATTTTGCCCTATCTGTGAGGTCCAAAACAGTCCAAACCAGTTAACTTGAAGTAGTCCCACACTAGCAGCCATTTCAAACATTTAACAGAAAAAACATAATCATCTCTAAGGAATGGCTCCCTCGACATAGCCCTCACAGAATTTTTATAATTAAAATCTTCAGATACATGAACTCACAATAAAAATGATAACATGTAAGGAAAGAAAACATCATAGGAAGGGTCAAAAGAAAAAGCAAACATAACAATCAGACTCAAAAAGAAAAAAAACAACTTAAGACATAATGTTGAGATACAGAACATGAGGTACAGTGTTTGGGGAAAAAAAAAAACACAATTAAAGCCACAAGAAAGGACCAAGAAACAATGAAAATATGGCCAAGCATATTTTACAAAGAATAGATTTTCTAAAAATAAAATAGAATCACCTAAATAGCAAATCAGATACAGCTTCTAGGAAAGAACTTGTGAACCAGGAGATGGGAACAGTAAGTTACCTAGAAGGCAACATAAGACAACCAGCATTAAGATACATATAACAGCACCCCAGAAGAAAATGATAGAAGGGAGAAACAGCAATTGCAAATATTCCAGAGTTGATGACAGACATAAATCCTCAGATGTGGGAAGTACAATGAATCCCAATACAATCAAGATAATTATAATGAATCCATACCTAGACATATTATAATAAAACTACAAAACACCAAAGACAAACAGACCATCTTAGTAAGAAAATTCAATTCACGGAGAACTTTCAATGGCAAGAGAAGAAGCCCAGAGAAAAAAGACTACTTTATATTGCAGATGGAAAGTAACTGTTAGTCAAAAACAACAACAAAAACCCAGAAGGATGCTCTGAAATGCAAGACAAAAGGCTGAGTCAAGAAAATAGTGAACATGATTAATTCCAAACAACTATAACCATATAAAACAACAACAATAATAATGATATTGCACCTGGGGTTTACAAAAAAATGAGAACTAAATATACTAGAAAATAAGAATGTGGAAAAGAAATGACAAGAATTAAAATCATTTCGTGGTCCTTGGAGTGTAGAATGGTAGAAATACAATGGTAAAAATAATTTTTAATATATGTATAATCATAAGTATATTATTCTGAGTTCTCTAATTAAAAAGTACAGTCAAACTGTAAAAAATTCATAATCTACAAACATGATGATTACTAGAGGATTACTCACCACAACCAAGGGATTTATTGCCAACTTGGTTCAACATCCACAAATCAATCAATGTGATACACTACATAAATAAAAGACAAGAACTACATGATTTTCTCAACGTTACAGAAAAAGCATTTCACAAAGTACAACAACCACCTTTCTTGATTAAAACTCTTTACAATATAGGGATAGGAGGAATATACCTCAATATCATAAAAGCTATCTATGAAAAGCTCACAGCAAATACCATTCTCAATGGGGAAAACTGACAGCTTTTCCCCTAGGGTGAGGAACATAGGAGGGTTGTCCACTATCACCACTGCTGTTCAACATAGTACTAGAAGTCCTAACCTCAGCAATCAGACAACAAAAAGAAATAAAAAGGATCTCAATTGGCAAAGAAAAAGTCAAATTCTCTCTTTACAGACATCATGACAGTCTACATGGAAAACATAAAAGACTCCACCTCCAAATTCCTAGAATTCATACAGGAATTCAACAAAGTGGCAGGATATAAAATCAATGCACAGAAATCAGTTGCATTCATATACACAAACAATGAGACAGAAGGAAGAGAAATTAAGGAGTCAATCCCATTTACAATTGCATCCCAAACCATAAGGTACATAGGAATATACCTAACCAAAGAAGTGAAGGATCTGTACTCAGGAAACAATAGAACAATCATGAAAGAAACTAAGGAAGACACCAAAAAAGTGGAAAAACATTTCATGCTCATGGATTGGGAGAAGAAATAATGTTAAAATGTTTTTGCTACCTAGAACAATCTAAACATTCAATGCAATCCCTATCAAAATACCATCAACTTTTTTCACAGAAATGGAACAAATAATCCTAAAATTTGTATGGAACCAAGAAAGACCCAAATGGCCAAAGGAATGTTGAAAAATAAAACCAGTGCTGGGGGCATCACAATTCCAGACTTCAAGCTCTATTACTTCAAGCTATAATCATCAAGACAGTACGATACTGGCACAAAAACAGACACATAGATCAATGGAACAAGAGAGAGAGCCCAAAAATGAACCTTTAACACTATGGTCAATTAATCTTCGACAAAGCAGGAAAGAATTTCCAATGGAAAAAAGATAGTCTCTTCGACAAATGGTGTTGAGAAAATTGGACAACCACATGCAGAAGAATGAAACTGGACTGTTTCCTTACACCATACACACACAAAAAAAAGACTCAAAGTGGATAAAAGACCTAAACGTGAGACAGGACTCCATCAAAATCCTTGAGGAGAATAGAGGCAGCAACATCTTTGACCTCGGATGCAGTAACTTCTTCCTAGTGACATCATCAAAGGCAAAAATGAACTACTGGGACTTCATCAAGATAAAAAAAACTTTTGCACAGCAACGGAAACAGTCAACACCACCAAAAGACAACAGACAGAATGGGAGAAACTACTTCCAAATACCTTATCAGATAAAGGACAAGTATCCAAAAGCCATAAAGAACTTATCCAACTCAACACCCAAGGAACAAATAATCCAATCAAGAAATGGGCAGAAGACATGAAGTGACATTTCTGCAAAGAAGACATCCAAACAGCCAACAGACACATGAAAAAATGCTCAACATCCCTCAGCATCAGGGAAATACAAATTAAAACTACAATGAGATACCACCTCACACCAGTCAGAATCTCTAAAAGTACAAATCAGGAAATGAAGGTGTTGGTGAGGATGCAGAGAAGGGGAACCCTCTTACACTGTTGGTGGGAATGCAAGTTGGTGCAGCCTCTCTGGAAAACAGCATGGAGGTTCCTCAAAAAGTTGCAAATAGAGCTACCCTATGACCCAGCAATTGCACTATTACATATTTACTCCCAAGAGCGAAATGCAGTGATCTGAAGGGGCATGTGTACCCCAATGTTTATAGCAGCAATGTCCACAAGAGCCAAACTACAGAAAGAGCAGAGATGTCCACTGACAGATGAATGGATAAAGAAGATGTGGTATATATATACAATGGAATATTACACAGCCATCAAAAAATGAAATCTTGCCATTTGCAATGACAGGGATGGAACTAGAAGGTATTAGGCCAAGTAAAACAAGTCAGTCAGAAAAAGACAATAATCATATGATCTCAAGGATATGTTGAATTTAAGAAACAAGATAGAGGATCATGGGGGAAGAGGAAAAAGTAAAACAGGATGAAACCAGAAAGGGAGATAAACCATAAAAGACTCTTAAACTGAGGATTGCTACATGGTAACTGGATGATGGAGGGCATGTGATGTAATGAGCACTGGGTATAATAGAAGACTGATGAGTCACAGGCCCATACCTCTGAGACCAATTGTGCATTAAATATTAATTAACTGAATTTAAATTTTAAAAAACTTTAAAAAAGAGACACAAAACATAAGCATATTGGAAGACAGACGGTAACGAAGGAAAAAAGATACATCAGGGAATGACTAACCAGAAATCTGATGCAAGTCTCACTGGGCTGAAATGGGCAATCCTCCCTTCTGGAGGCCCTAGGGGAAAGACTCGATTTCCTTGACTTTTCCAGTTTCTAGAAGCTGCCTGCATTTTTTGACTCACGATCCCTTCCATCTTCAAGCCAGCAACAGTTGATGGAGTACTTCTCACATCACACCCCTTTGATTTTTCTACCTCTGTATTCCACATTCAAGACCACTGTGATTACAGAAAATCCAGGATAATCTCCATATTTTAAGATCACATGATTAGCAATCTTCATTCTTTCTGTTACCTTAATTCCCCTTTACCATGTAAGTGAACATAGTCACATGTTCTGGAAATGAGGATATGAACATCTTTTTTTTTTTTTTT
>RCUC01039423.1:0-10746 GCA_003697995.1 Taxidea taxus jeffersonii | reverse complement strand
AATTTTAGATATTGATGATGTTCACCAGTTTTTTAATATTTAAATTATTTGACTATGCTTATTCTCCTTAACTTTTATTATTTGCCTGTTGATTTTAGTTGATATTTGTTTTCTTAATTTAAATAATTAACAGCCTTAATACTTATTTATAACATGTATGTCTTTCTAAATTTTATATTTCAAAATTATATAGATTACTTTTTTCTAAAAATTTTAGTATGTGGAAATGAGTAATTTCAAATCTCTTTTTAAACTACGTTTTATTTTTTAAAAATTTTATTTATTTATTTGAGTGAGATAGGGAACATGAGAGAGAGAGAACATGAATGGGAGAAGCTGAAGAAGGAGAGGGAGAAGCAGGCTCTCCACTGAGCATGGAGCCCACTCAGCACTCAGTCCCAGGACCCTAGGATCATGACCTGAGCCAAAGGCAGTCATTTAACCAACTGAGCCACCCAGGTGCCCGAAATCTCTTTTTTGTTATTGTTGAAAAAAATATTTGTAAATTACCCAAAATTTTAAGAATTATCCATATCTTTCATCATTTACAAAATAGATTTCCTAGACCTTAACTTTTTTTTAAAGGAAACCATGTGTTTTGGTATTTATATAGTTTTGTCTTATTATGTGCTGTATCAATGCTTCTGTACAACATAGCGCAGCCATATCATGTTATGTTCATTTATACAAACTATCAGCCATTTTCTCCATTTTATCTAAGACACTTCTCTGTGGTTAACTTGAATAGTTCAGCCAGTACTTTTTGAGTACCAATCATGCTCAAAGAACTATTACAAACCTGCTTCAAGTACTCAGCTGATTGATGCATATAATATAGTTGAAGAGATAAAGCATTTATACATGCCTTTGTTTTATGGCTCAAAAGAGTTTATTTTCAGAATTGCATAATAAGAGAGAATTATGTTCACAGATATGGGTAGGTCTCTCTTATCTGTGCATGTATTTGGGGGTATGCATAATTCTAAAAGCAAATCATTTAAAACCACTTACGTTTCATTTTTGGAATATTTAGTTTTTGAACTAAATATTTAGTTCGAACTAAATATTTTAGTTTTTGAAGCAGTGGAATAAATAATCATCTGATATATGTTTTGCTCGCATTAAAACAGGAATTGTCTGCCTTGTCTGTTAAAGCTTGTATTATGGTTGAGGGCAAGGATGATCTTTTCATTCTGGAAGCTGAGGGAAGTTAGTTTAGGATTAAAGATTCAACATAAAATATCCTCCAAGTGAATATTCACACATGAATAAGTAGGAATTTTCCTATATTTATAGTTTAATTGAAGAAAATAGAAATACTCAACTTCTGACTTAGATGATCTGATAATAACCAGTGTTGGAAGTACACTAGCTTAACGCCAGTTCATAGGTTATATCTCTGATTTGCTATTTGCCATTACCTGTGCACTATTTATAAAAAGTCTTGTTTCAAGCTCTTACATATGAGAAAGCTATAGCCTGCCCCATTTCTAAATCTAATCCTACAAAGCAATATACTTTCCAAAGACTTAACTGTTTTACATATTTATGAATTTCTCCACAGGACCCCTAAAGGATTCATTTCTCAATTGTGTCATAAGACATCACAGTATAATGCTTGGCTTATTTTCCCATCAAGTATTGTTCTACAGCTACATGGTGTTTTCTTTTTTTTTAATTTTTAATTTTTTTATTTGCCATTGTCTAGAACAAACTGAGGAAGTAGAATTGACCCCGGCTGCTCAATGTGCAGGACTCATGCCTGTAAGCCCTGGGACTCTATAAGACTTATCACATTGCATTTCTGTGTCATATCAGCAAGCTCATCTGCAGAAATAAATTCTGACTGAGTAACCCTGAGGTAGACAATGCTTAATTCTCCATTTCAAAATCTTCCAGGAATGGAAAAATGATTCAGCTGGAAGGCATCTGCCCTGTCAGCACCCTATTATCCTAACACACTGTTTACTCTCTTACAGGTTTCAGTTATCCTTACACAGTTTGATCATCATTTTTGAAGCTGGTCTGTTGTATAACTTAGCACCAGTTCACAGTATGTTTATGATTGGTTTTAACACAATACCTATGGATTTACATGCATCTTTTTGCCTAGTTTCTCTAGTCTCTATTTTTGAGAAATACATGTAGAAAATAAATAATTGAAGGAAAACTTATTAAAAATTGAAAAGCCATTTGTTCAAAAAATCTAAGATATTTTAGTGGTTACTAATTACCAGTGCATTTAAATAAACGTGTCCACTGAAAAAAGAACATTTACAGACATTACACACATGTGCACTTATATCACACGCACAAATACACATGTACATACATATTTTCACACACACAGACAGATGCTATCTACAGTGTGTGTTTGAGTGTGTTAATATGTCTGTAAGATATTATGGAATTATAGTATGAAATTATATTAAGAAATTTGATTTTGCTTATGAATAAAATAATCAAATTTATGTTATTTAGCATTCTGTATTCTCACATCTAGTGATAAAATAAAGTCATTAATTTCTAATACAATGGAAAACACTACAAATAATTTTTTTCATATTAGTTTGAAATAACAAGTAGTTTTTCAGAAAGTCAAAAAGTGGGTAAAGATGTATAAAAGCAAATAACATAATTTTCAGTAGGTTTAATATTGAGTTGGCTTTAAAATTATGTTTTTATCTATAAATATAGGGAATATCATCGATATAAAATAATATTAGCAAAACTGTCAGCATTAAGATAACATTTTCTTTTTTGTGGTCATAATAAAAATTAATAGTTTTAGTATGTATATATTTGAGTTGAATCATTTCATTATGTTATCATTTACTTAACAGATAGATATTACTTGGGTCTTTATATCAGAAACTTTAACATGCTATAGTTTGAAAGTTTAGATGAATAATATCAAAGGTGTAGCTACAGTGATGTTAGTTCAGTTTTTTTGTTTGTTCTTTTTTGGCTTTATCTTTTTTCAACACCTTTTAGATATAAACTGATGAAACTCTGTTATACATTATGCTAAAATGTTTTCAGAGTTCAGATGTAAAAATGAACTTTGAAAGTCATCCTCCTGAAGCTTTATTTTTTTATTTAAATTATATATATACTTTATATTTGATTAGTTTGGGGTATCTTAATATAAATATATTTAAAATAAAATAATGTCAGATGACTTCATATTAGATTCAAAAGTAGACCACAGTTTATTTATTTGAAGCTATATACCTTTGAACTGATATATACTTATCTTGCTATCATGGATGAATTTTTTATGGCTTTATTTGCAATTCATATGAACTATACGTCTTATGATCATATGTGTAGTCAGATTTTTTTAGTATCACTTATAATCATATGGATATATATGTATGTGTCCATACATGGGTGTATGTGTATTTAGTTTCTTAGGACTATTATAACAGCACAAACTTGGTTGCTTAAAACAACAGTTTTAGAGACTAGAAGTCTGAAATCAAGATTTTAGAGGGGGACTTCCAAGGAAGATGGAAGTGTAGAAGGATCCTAAGCTCACCTCTCCCATGGATACAACTATAACACTCACATCAGTGTAAATAATCAGAAAATGACCAGAAGACTGGCAGAACAGACCCTCCACAGATAATTGTAGAGAAGAGGCCACACTGAAGAGGGCAGAATGGGCAGAGATGTGGTCAGGAGCTAAATGGATCCGTGCAACTGGTACCGGGAGGGAGGAGAGAGGAGAGATCCATGCATGCCTCTCTATGTAGGCATAGGGAAGGGAGAGGACCAGACCCTCATGCCAAGAACCCCTGGCATGGTGAACCCACATGAAAATCAGGGGTGGCATAATTTTGTGAGCTCTTACAGTCAACAGTGTTTAACACTTGGAACTTTAAAAATCAGTATGCTCAGCTCTGGGAGAGCCAGAAAGCCAATAAGAATCTGAGTCCCTGCCTGTAAAGAGATAGCATAACAAACATTCTGGTGGAAATACATCATGGAAACAACAATTTGAAAAATGTCTGGGATATATGGAAGGGAGATTTGTTTATTAATATCAGAACTTGTCCCTAGGGGGCAGGGATCTTTCGGAGAATTCTCCAGGAAAAGAAGCTGGTGGGTATCATTTTTCTTCTGCTGCCCCAAGCCTAGATACAAGGACAGTAGCAGGGACCAGCACAAGGCAACACTCTCTACTTAGCTTGATAATAGCTTATGCTGCCCTCATGTGCTCCTATGGATCCACTCCCACCAACCTAGTCTGCCTTGGCAGGAGTTTTGAGTGTCTGCAGGTCTTCTCCCACATGGGCCAGTGTGGACCTACCTAACACTACGTGCCCAGCCCCCACATTCTCCTGAAGACCTGTCCCCTCCAATATACCTTTGGCAAGAGCCCATCTAAAACAGTGCCACAAGCCTGAGAATGTGTAAACAGCCCCAGCAGGGGCTAGTTACTCCAAAGTGACTCCTGCCTTGGAGAAGCTAAGCTCACATACCAATTCCATTACAGTGTCAGCAATGAGGTAGGGGCAGACATTCAATATGACTACAGGCCTTGACCACCAATGAAAGCTTCTCAGGAAACGACACAAGAAAAGTGCCCTCTAACTGCATCTCTGGCAAACACCTGGTCTGACATCTGACTCAACTGCAGCCCAAGGTGGGCCCAGACTGGTCTACTAACAACACAGGGACCAAACCTGCCCATGACAGGCAAAGGAACCATTGTAGATGATTGGACCAATGGCAAAAGTAGATCAGCCACAATAGTAGATGCACACAACACACAGGCATACCCCTGAAACTCCAGGTGAACAAAGGACACTGCATTGCAAGACACTACAGGGAATCTTCATAAAGCCACTACTTGCAAGAGCAGACACATGGCTGCTTTCCCTGACAGATAGAAACAGACACAGAGTATTAGACAAAAAGAAGAAACAGAGGAATATGTTCCAAATGAATAAATAGGATAAAATCATAGCAAGAACTAAGTAAAACAGAGATAAGTAATATGTATGACAGAAAATTTAAAGTAATGATCATAAATATATTTACTGGACTAGGAAAGAGTGTAAGATCTCACTGATAGCCTCAACAAAGATATAGACAATATAAGAAGGAACCAATCACAGAAGAGGAACTCGATAACTGAAATTAATAGCACAGTAGATAGAATCAATTGTAGAATAGAGGAAGCAAAATGGAGCAGTGACCTGGAGAACAGAATAATAGACAGCAATCAAGCTGAACCAGAGAAATAATAATAAAAAATGAAAATTGTCTTAGGGGACTCAGCAACAGTATCAAGTCTAATAATATTCACATTATAGAGATCCCAAAAGGGGAAGTGAGAGGAAAAGGGGCAGAAAATTTACCTGAATAAATAAGCAGAAAACTCTGCATGTTGGGAAGGAAACAGAAATCTAGGTCAAGGAGGCACAGAGAACCTCCAACAAAGTCAACCCAAGGATGTCCATGCTAAGAAACATAATTAAAATGGCAAATGGTTGTGATAAAGAGACAGTTTTAAAAGCAGCAAGTGGGGCGGTGGGGGGAAGTCGCATTTAAGGGAAACCCTGTAAGACTATGGGCTGATTTTTCAGCAGATACTTTGCAGACCAGAAGGAGAGGTGTGATTTAGTCAAAGTGCTGAAAGGAAAAAACCTGCAGGCCAGAATATTCAATCCAGCAAGGCTATCATTTAGACTAGAAGGAGAGTGTAACAGTTTCCCATACAATGGCGCTTGGGTGGTAGTTGGCTAACCATCTGACTCTTGATTTCAGCTCAAGTTGGGGAGTCTCCTTGAGATTCTGTCTCCTTCTTCCTCTACCCTTCCCACCAACCACCACATACTTTCTCTTTCCCTCTCTCTTTCATAAGTAAATAAATCTTAAAAGAAGAAAAGAGTTTCCCAGACAAACAAAAGTTAAAGGTATTCATGACCACTAAACCAGCCTTATAAGAAATGTTAATGGAAACTTTCTGAGTGGAAAGGAAAGGCTATATGTAGGAGTGAGAAAAGTAGGAAGCACAAAAGCAGTGTATGGAATTACAAAAGACCCTGTATAGTTAAAGCAATTTTCAAAAAAAGAACATAATGGGGTATTACAATCACAGACTTCAAGATACGCTACAGGGGCAACTGGGTGGTTCAGTGGGTTAAGCCTCTGCCTTCGGCCTAGGTCATGATCTCAGGGTCCTAGGACCAAGCCCTGCATCTGGCTCTCTGCTCAGCAGGGAACCTGCTTCCCCCTCTATCTCTGCCTGCCTCTCTGGCTCCTTGTGATCTCTCTCTCTGTCAAATAAATAAATAAAATCTTAAAAAAAAAAAAAAGATATACTACAAAGCTGTACTAATCAAAATAATATGGTTCTGGCACAAAAATAGACACATAAATCCATGGAACAGAATAGAGAGTTTAGAAATAAACCAACTGTTACATGGTTAACTAATCTTCAACAAAGGAGGCAAGAATATGCAATGGAAAAAAGTCTCTTCAACAAACGGTGCTGAGAAAACTGGACAGCTACATGCAAGAGAGTGAAACTGGACCATTTCCTTACACTATACACAAAAATAAAATATAAATGGATTAAAGATTTAAATGTGAGACTGAAACCATAAAAATCCTCAAAGAGTACTTTAAAAAAAATTACATCTTTTGCATCTTTATTCAGTTATAATTCATTTTGTATAAAATTTGCCTATTTGTAATGTACATTTCAGTGATTTTAGTATATTCAACAAGTTGTGAAAACATCACTGCAGTTTAAAACATTTTGATAATCCAAAAAGAAACTCATGCTCATTAGCAGTCATTCTCCTTCCCCCAATTTCCCTATGTTCTAGTCCTAGGCAGTCATTCATCGAAGGTCTGCCTGTGTATATTTCCCTGTTCTTGACATTTCCTATCAATGCATTTTCATAATATGGAGTTTTTAGTGATTGGCTTATGTTACCGTTTTTTAGGTTCATCCATGTTGTAGCATGTATCAGTACATTATTCTTTCTAGTACGAAATTATATGCTATTGCGTGGACAGAAACCACATGGTGTTTATCCATCCATTAACTAATACACATTTGGATTGTTTCCAACTTTTAGCTATTTTGAATAATCTTTCTATGAACAAGTAAAAGTACTTCTGTGGTTATATATTTTCATTTGTCTTGGGTATAAAATTGGTGTAGAATTGATGGGTCATATGATAACTGTGTTTAACACTTGAGGAAATGTCAAGGCATTTAAAAAGAGCTGTATTATATTAGAGTCCAACTAGCAATTTATGAGTGTTTTAATTACTGCACACCTTGCCAACACTTGTTGCTATTTGTCTGTTTTTTATTCTAGCTATCCTTGTTGGTGTGAAGTGACATCTCATATGTTTCTTTTTTTAATTTCATTTTATTATTTAATTTAATTTTAATTTTAGTGTTCCAGAATTCATTGTTTATGCACCACACCCGGTGTCTCATATGGTTTTGATTTGAATTTCTCCAATGACCTATGATAATTGAGCATATTTTCATATGTTACTTGGCCATTTAAATGTTTTCCTTGGAAAAATAATTATTAAAGCTACTTTTAAAATAGTTTAAACTCTATTTTTAATTGTATTTTATGTCTTTTTATAAATAAATTGTAAGAGTTCTGTATATGAAGGGAATAATATTCCTATATTGGATATATGATTTGTAAGTATTTTCTTTATTGTCTGGGTTATTTTTTTCAGTTTTTGGTAGTATCTTTTTAGGGCAAACATTTTTAATTTGGGTATACTTCAATTTTTTTTATTTATTTATTTATATCACTGGTTAAATTATATACTTGTTTTCACATTTTAGTTCTGGTTACCAGGTAGCATGTCCAGAAAAAAATAATGGAATTTCAGATAAACAACAATTCTTTTTCTATATAAATATGCCCCCAATATTGCATAGCATACACTTATACTAAATAAATATTTTTATTTGAAATTCTAATTTAACTGGGCATCCTTATACTCTGTCTTTATTTGCAAGGTACAGCCACCTATTATCAGAGATATTGAATAGGGTGAATAATTATTTTTTTAAAGATTTTATTTATTTATTTATTTGAAAGAGAGATAGAGAGAGATCACAAGGAGGCAGAGAGAAAGGCAGAGAGAGAAGGGGGAAGCAGGGTCCCTGCTGAGCAGAGAGCCAGAAGCAGGGCTGGATCCCTGGACCCTGAGATCATGACCTGAGCTGAAGGCAGAGGCTTAACCCACTGAGCCACCCAGGTGCCCAGAATAGGGTTAATAATTCTTTAAAAAGCTGAAAACACTGAGATCAGTAGGCCTAGATTCTGAGTTCAGTTTCATAAATGACCCTGTAATGTCTTCACTTTGCTGCCTTTACATGTGCAGCAAATGAGGAAGATAATGCCTGACCTCACTTTCTTCACAGGAATGTTGTTAGAATGGATAAGGCAATGTACACATAAGCACAGAGCATCTTGGAAGACAAATACTCTATAAAACTATAGTATCATTATCATGGTTGTATTATAGAGAGAATTTCTGAAAATTCAGCTGGCTAAATATATTATAGTAATGGTCTACAAAAAATTTAAAAAATTTTAATATAGATTTAATGACTTGTCTTTTATTTTATTCAGCACAGCATTAGAATATAGATGCAGTAACTTTGGATTACAATACTGTATTGCTTTTTGTTTCATGTTACCTTTTATGCCTTCTTAATCAGTAACTAACGGTATGTATGCTATTGTACTTAACACTTTCCTTATTTCTAAAAATCACTGAAGCATAAAGTCAGAGGTGCTATATTTTTTAGATTATATCTTGTTTATTTGTGTGTATATATACACATATGTATATTGAAAATGTTTTTATGCATTAATAATACAGAATACACTATATCTAATCCTATGAGGCTGTGGTGACCTTCATATTTAATAAAGCTATCATTTTGTTAGTTTATATTTAGATCCTGGTTACTTCTTATAATGAAAGTATCATATACAACTCTGAGTTTACATTATACACAATAAATATTGAAATGAATAAGCATTTTGTCTAGCTCTATAATCATGAGCAAGTCACCTTCTCAGGCACTCTTTATATGAAATAATAAGGGATGGTGCAAATTCTTAAACTGTGTCTACATGCTAGTATCTTTGGAATTTGCAAAGTGTTTAAGACAGAGAGGAGTTTAAGGGAAAAGAAACTAAATTCTAGGATCAAGTGATAGCATATATACTATGTACATATATACATACATATATATATTTTTTCTACATATATATTTTTTCAAAATAAAAATCTTAAAATCAGAGCCATTTCCACGATAATTAAAACTGTATGATGCCACTATTTAAAAAATGTTTGTTTTTTATTTAAATTTTCATCTAATTCCTACAAAGTACTAACTTCTGCATGTAATTCAGAAAGTAAAGGACATAATAAAATAAGGCTAGAAACAGAAAAACAAATCAAATATGAGTATTTTATCTTAGCATATATTTAATTAAAAATAATCTTTAATGGTTAATTTGTTGTTAAATTTTTTTCCAGTTTTATTATCTTGTAATATTTTCCTTAAAAATGGAACTTAGATTAAATGTGCCTTAATGAGAATCACTTGGTTATTTTTTAATATTTTCAATCTATTTAAATTTGGAATCTATTTGCTTAGGAATGTTAAATGTAATAAAATTTTTGGCTTTGATCATGGAGAAGTCTTAAATTCATTTTCTGTGAGCCCTTAAAAAAACAGGCATTTTATTTTTGTTTTTATCCACAAAAGTACTTAATATTTTGAAGTTGATGTGTCATATTTGGCTGCCCTTGTCATATTGCATCAATCATATTCCTTTCAGTGAGACATAATCTGATTTTAGTTGATGAACATAACTTGATTTGAGATACTAGAGTCCCATCTTATATTTCAGATGAAAGAAAATAAAAGTAAAGGTGAAAATTTTAAGATTAAAAACAAACTACAATCCTTTGTCATGGACCAATTAGAATGTACAGTAGAAAATATGTGGTTTTATTCTTATAGTCTCAGTTTTGTTTGTATGTGAATGTGTAAGTTCAAAAGAGGCAAATGCGTGATGAAACATTGAATATTGTGATTCATTTTGGGTCAGATGAAATTATGACTGTAGTAATATACATAGAATTGTAGCTTAAATCAGATGCAGTTATAGCCATAGTAATATGCATAGAAGCTTTGAAATATACAAAACTAATTTTTTCAGTAAAGGTATTTTATTTAATTGTTGATGAATATGTTAACTAAATCTAAACAATGTTTGTCTCTACCAGTGAATGCTTTGGTAAGTCAGGTTGCATTTTGTATCCATTTAATTTTTCTGCAGATCCTAAATTCTCTCCATCCATTGGGAGATGTTCAGATAGATTCTTCAACATATCAGATACATTATTCAAGAATCTGTACTCCCTAACAATCAGACCCTAACATTTTTGCTGCTGCAACTACCTCTTCTTCTGCCCCTCACTTTTTGACACCTAAATTTTATTGTTATTAAATACAATATTCCTGTAACAAACAAACAATACATTTATGATGCCCATCAATTATGTATAAGGGTAATTGATATTATTACTGGAATCCGAATAGGGAAAAAACAAAACTAATAAAATACTGTGGACTTTAATTATTGTATAAATATTTTACTTTATAATTAGCCTGCATGGAAAATAAGAAATCACTGATTTTATGGACTATCCTGCTTATAC
>RCUC01039403.1:0-22989 GCA_003697995.1 Taxidea taxus jeffersonii | reverse complement strand
CCCCCCCCCACCCCCAGGGCAGTGAAGGGAGGATGGGATGCAAGGTATTGGCATTACACGTGGGAGTCAGAGCCATTGTCCATCCAAACACGGTCCTGCCGTGGTGCTCAGCCTGTGGAACTGTACCAGAACCCACAGGTGAGAAAAATGAGCTTTGGTGAGGTGGCCTCATAACGGGGACACTCAGACGGCCTGACGAGCCTGATGCCGGAAGCACTCAGGGACCAGAGTCAACAGAACCCCGAGTCAGAGTTCTTTTTCCCCTTTACCTGTTGAGTAAGGGTGAGTCATCACTGGCGGGGTTCTAATGCGGTAAAGACTTGGGCTGGCCTTGGATTGGGGCACAATTCCTCTGTTAAGCCCTGAGTGAACATGATCTGTTCTAGGAAAATCTCGTTGCATCACCCCAAAAATCTGCACATCTAAATATACCACGAGGTAAAATGCCTGTACACAGAATATTTGTTAAACAGGCATGCCCTTTGTATTAGAGCGCAAGATCGGGAGTTAGTTGCCTTAATTTAAGGAAATAAAACCTGTTTTTCATCAGTGTCTGGAGAATCAGAGTATCCATGTGATATCCTTTCTAAGGCATCTTTCCACTCAGAGGCTGTGATGTGTTTCCTTGTGGCACCGAGTGCGGAAATGTAGCCGTGGCATCTTGAAAACCGATCAGGCGCGGTGACAGAAGACATTTGCCACTACACGTCTCCCTACTTCTTGTCCTGAAAACAGAGTCAGCTCTTCAACTTCACTTTTCTTCTTGCCTTGATCGTGGCAGTTATTGTGTGAGAACAAAGAGGCTTTTTGAAAAATAGAAAAAGGCAGCTGGCCTCAAGACTAATTGACAACATTCGCCCATCTGGGATCGTGCCTCCGATGGCCCGAGGTAGACGCTCCTTGAACGGGGTCCTAAGAACACAAAGGGGCTGAGGCTTATTTAACCTCCCTATCTTGCTAATATTCTTTTGGGAAATTGCTCAAATCCATTTCTATATTGTGTTGTTACTGTGGGAAAGGATTTCACAGCCTATTTCTCACAACTGCTTGGAATAAGCAGGTAAAAATTGAAATCTGTGTTCCAGTTTGCCATCTGCCTCTCCACGATTTCTGAGTTAAAAACTGTTAAGTCTCTGACAGCCTGGTCCATACTGGTAGAGATTTCTCTTAGATGTTAGGGTAGATGTTGACTCTGTTTCCCAAATCTTTAGGTTTTGGGAATTGAGTTTCAACTTGAGACAGTTTCTAAACCAGTCTTTCTCAACTGGGGCTGTTTAACCTGGTGGGAATCTCTTTTCACCACTGGGGGGGACGGCTCCACATCCTAGAGTGCACAGGGCAGCCTCTCCCCATTCCACAAAGACTATCCTGGCTCATAGTGGAAATAGCCCCAGGGTTGAAACCCCACATTAGATCATTGTTGCCTGACTCCCGCGTGCTTTGAAGAAGCCGCTTCTCTAGTCTGGGATGTTAATATTACTTGGCTGAATTTGTGCGATCTGTGATGTGCTTACGGAACTTTTCTCTTTCGATTTCTTCTTGTGTTTAACCAAACACATGTCTGAAACCTTAGTGGCCATTTCTAAAAAAGCTGCTGGAATTCTTGAGTTTAGATGGCTTCCTTTTGTCAATATGGGGTTAAATTTAAAAATAAATTCAGTCAATTTGTAATGCCAGGACCTCTCCGATGGCCCATAACAATATGACGTAACTACCCTCTGATGGAGTTCATTTATATAATTGAAAGAATGATGTGTTACTTGATCATTTAGAATAACTTCAAATGGGATATTCATATGGGCTAATTTTTTAAATCAACTTTTATATTTGTATTCAATAAGGAGAGACCAGTCTCTACTGTCGTCCTCAGAAATCCCAATTCTAAACTTTATTTTTGTCTTTCTATATCAAGCATGTTCCGAAAATCGTGATGTTGTAGAAGTGGAAGGCCTCATAGAGATCATTGTTATTAAAACCTTTCAGGGGTCTGCAAACCAGGGCTTGTGGCTCGTAGTTAAAGTTTCTTTGGAACATGGCCATGCCTGTTCATTTGCATACTGCCCGCCTGGGATTATAGTTGGCCGTGTTTCTTGGAGCATAGACATACCCGTGTGTCTCATAGAGTGTCTACTTTTGCTGCAGAGCAGGGTTGACCAGTTGTCACAGAGACTGGCCTGCCTACAAAGTCTAAACTATTTACTAAGTGGCCCTTTAAGAAAAGGTTGGTTATGTATCTGGTACATAGCAATTCTCCGTGCGGGTTTCCCGAGTGAATGAGGGAACACAGTATGAGCCATTGTAATTTGTTTTGTTTTGCTCTGTTTTAGATTTTCAGACACTGTTGGGTTGCTGTATTTATTTTGAGTCCATGCACAATGCTTCATGGTCTCACGTGACCTTCGTCCCCATGTTCTGGACCCTTGGTGGACATTCCCCATCAAGTGCTGTTTAGCTATCTGTGTATTCAAACGTCTTTCCTTTCCTTTCCTTGTAACTTCCTGGAGGATTTACGGTTGTTTATGTGTATTTTATAATGACGACTAGTTTACCAGTTTCAGAGTCTCCGTGAAGGTGAGCTAACTGTGTCATCAGACGGTCCTCTTCTCTCCATGGCTGAACACACATGCACACAAAGCCCCGTTACTCACTTGCATGATAGTCCAGCACAGAGGCTGCGGGAGCGCCGTGCTATACTGCCATCCAAGAGCCCAGGATGTTATGCCTTATGTGTCCCCATCTTCAAACCATCTCAGTAGGGGAAGCATGGAAGGCAGAATGGAAAATCATGCAAAGGAGATCATATGGGCCATGCCCGGAAGTGGCACATCTCCCTTCTGCCCAAATTCCAGTGGCCATCACTCAGTCACATGGCCTCCATCAACTGCAAGGGGGGCGGGAAGTATTGTCTTCAAAACCAGGAAGAAGCAGAAAACTGGGGCATTAAGATGGGGGAAGGCACTAGCCTCTACTCCCAGACGGTGCTAGGAAAAACAAGACTAGCCCCTAGGGATGCCCTTACTGCTTCCTTCTCTCCATGCCCTCTCCACCACTGCCATTCTCATTTTCTGCAACACACAAATGGACTTATTCATGCTCCCAACATGTCTATAAGCAACCAAGTGGAGAAATTTTGAATAAACCACTTAGCCTCTTTGGACCTCTGTTTTCTCCATGGTGCACTTTGGAGAGAAGAGCCAGGACGAGGAGTGGAGTGTCCCTGCCATCCCTTAGAGCATTAACATCGCAGTGTCCACCATCCTTCTGCTTTCTCTTTCTTTTGTCATTGCTCAGATGACTCCTGGATTCCTCTTCTTCAAAGAAAACTTTTCCCGTGATTGGAAACATGGCATTATGCTTATTTGAGGCAACTGCAATGACCCAGGTGCCTTAGAGTCGTGATGACAACAAGAGTAGCAGTAGAGGTGGCACTCACTCTACCTTCATTCTGGGCTTGGCTCTTCACATGCATTGTCTGTCTTGACTTCTACCCTCTCAACATCACTAAGGTTGAAGTTATATTATTTTTAATATTTGGTAGTGGAGAACTCGATGTTTGGAGAATTTATGTGATTTAACTAACACCCCCTAGCTGGCATGTGACCGAGCTAAGATTTGGATCTGGGTATGCTGGGCTCCAGAGGACAGTCTCTTCGTCACTAAGCAATATGCTACTTTCCTGTACTCATTGGTACGGACCACTGTACCGTCTGTGGTCGACAGCTGGCTTACAGCAAATGTGGTGGTTAATTGATAATAATGAGTTATATCTTGATTTTAGGTGAAGTTTCCTAGAAGCCAGAGACAGGGATTCCGTATGCTTGGGCTTTACCCAAGCATGTTACCTATGTGTGTTCTTAGCAGGTGGAGAGTGAGCAATATAACAGAGAGTGGAAGTAGGCAAGGATTTTCTCCGAGCTGGAGTCTAGCATCAGCTTGATCCCATTGGAATGTTGGAGCCTGGATAGAATCTCAGTTGGTCCCCTTTGAGGCCAGGGGGATGATGATTTATACTCAACTCCCACTTGTATTTCAATCATTAGCTACTGGTTTTCGTGTTTGGGGGAAGTGTGGTGACGTAGTTTCCTAATGAGGTGGTTCTCATAGGCCAAGAGCAATTTTCAGAGAGGGGGGCAACTGTGAGCCAGTACGGGCCAGCATTCCCAGCAGCCAGTGGAAGGGCCACTGTTATGCAAGGAGAGCTAGGAAAGGAACCAACAATACCCACTGGGGTGTGTACTACTCAGTAGGTTTGCGTATTTTCCTTAGGCTTGTCCCATCCTCTAGACCTTGCTTGCATGGGCAGCAGCCCCTCCCACCAAAGAAGTGAAATACTTGTATGTCTTTGAGAAAAGAAAGTAATACATACTTGATTACTGAATGCATTCTCTGGTGTCACGCATGCCTTTGTCTTTAACAATTTTCCCTATCCATTTCTGATTTTATGCCCCAGAAACTGAATTGAAGATGCATGAATATTTTTCTTAGTTGTGTGTCTCCTTTGGTTTCCTGAAATAAAGTCGGGAAGTTTCTGTGAGCCAGCAGCAAATACTGTCTGACAATGGCAGGCTAGTAGATAAACGGAGGGGTCCATTTCATTTATCTAAAATGCCTTTCTACTGCTATATTGTGGAAGCGGCCCCAGCCCCTGACAGAGCCGCTGAGTGATGGGCCTGCTTCGATTCTCTGCCCTGCTTTCCGTTTCTATATTTGTGTGCCTCTCCCCAGATGCTGACACAAATAGATAAGCCAACACACCAGAAGCATCCTTTGTTTCCAAGATAAGTAGACGATTTCTCATTTGGGTATGAAATCAGGTATTCAATGACCTAGGGGCTGAGTGAAAAGGAATGGCAAGAGAGAAATTAAATGAAAATCACGTGAATCACGTGGGGCTACCATTCTCGACAGTGACGAGACTGAACCTTGTGATGTGGCGGTTCTTTGGCATAGGGGCCGTCTGTCGTCCCGAATTTATTCAGTGACTGTGATGGACTTGGATAGAGTAAGTGTGTGTAGAGCTATGATGGGCAGTGCCTTTGTTTAATGTATGTGTACCAGACACTCCTTTGGCTGTTCTCTAACAGCTAACCTTTTAGAGTTGACATGTTACTTTCTCACTAGGTCACCATGTTTAATCTGTGTGCATCGGTTCTTAGGGGCCTAGGGGCTTGCCTCCTTCAAGTGATAGGACGCAGTCTCTGCTGTGACCTTATATGGGTTGCTTGTACAGTTTGATTCTTGAAGGTCAACCCTGTTTTCAATTTTGGGGAATACTCAATTATTGTTTACATGTTTTCTGGAAGGCACAGAGGCAAGATGCCCACCCAGATACTCACTGTTAGAAGGAGTCTACTTGAAAACAAAATAGGTACAAGTGTGTATGAGTTGAAGTCCAAAGACCTTGTAAAGTTCTTTGCTGGAAATTTTAATCATCGTTGGGGTAAAGGAGCATTGAAATCAAAAGTAGTCTTCAAAGTATAGACATCAGATTCTGGGTCAGGAAGGTGGAGACACCCATGTACTGCTCTTCCACCCAGAAAAACATGGCGCTTAGATGACAATAAAGATATGTAAAAGGAAAATCTCTATGAACTCTAGGAATGGAATCTTATATGTATCCCCCAAATAATTTGAGGACATTTTTGAAGGCACCCTTTATTTGGAAATTTAGATATATGCAAAACCAGAGAATAACACAACCCAGAACATGGTAGTAAAAGCCAGATGAAAACTATAGTTACTTCGCATGAAACAGTCAGAGTCCAAGGAACATAATATGACATTAAAAAAATCCAAATATTACATTCAGTGTGATTCAAGAAAATATTACAGTTATTCAGGAATTATGAAAGATTGAACACTCGTGATTTCCTCCGCTCTTTCCTGACACACCATTTTGAAGACAGAGATCATACTTGAATGTTACGAGTTCACAAGAACCAGTAATATGGGGAAGAAGATTAATCTATTTTGGGTTCATCTAAAGATTAAGCCTCTAGTAGTTGCTGCTCAGAATGAGAGAAACCAGCAAACATTTGGCTCTCAAACAGAGTTGTCACCACAAATTAAAGACTCAATGGGCCTCAAAGCCATGGCCAACCTTACCCCCTGAAGGCCATTGCCAAAATGTGATGGTCCTATGGCCAAAGATCTAAGTTAAAACAGAGTAGAAGGAATTTCCCCTCATGTTAAAGGACCAAGGAGCTAAATACCCAGCAGATTCCTGACTGAAAACTCAGGAAACGACACTCTAGAAACAAAGAAGCAGCAGAAGTCTGTGAATCTTCCCCAACCACACCTCATCCCTGACTCAGCTCAGTGTCTGCCTGTACCTCCCCATCCCCCTCATCTGCTTAACAGAAAAACAAAGCGATTCTACCTGAAGGAAGATTCTTTGGTGAAAGTAGCATAATTCAGAGTCTCTGCAGTTGCCTTGCAGGAAAATAGTCTAGATGTGTGAAAAGGCAAGACTTTATGACAGATAAATTAGGTAAAAATAAGCAATAGAATTAAGCTCACAGATGATTCATTTAGCACAATAAACTGGGAGATAAGTTGCTAGAAAATACCTAGCCTAAGGAACAGAGAGTAATTAGGGGAGAAATGTTAAAGGTAAGGCACATATCATACATTAAAAATTTTATGTCCATGGGACGCCTGGGTGGCTCAGTTGGTTAAGCAGCTGCCTTCGGCTCAGGTCATGATCCCAGCGTCCTGGGATCGAGTCCCACATCGGGCTCCTTGCTCCGCAGGGAGCCTGCTTCTCCCTCTGCCTCTGCCTACTGCTCTGTCTGCCTGTGTTCTCTCTCTCTCTCTAACAAATAAATAAAATTAAAAAAAAAATTTTATGTCCATATAATTTGAGCTTAAAAAGGACAAGAGAGAAAACAAAACAGTAGTTATATTCTCATCAATTATTGCTGGGACTTTTCACAAATGATTAGACATCATTCACCAGGTTTAGATGTTCCGCAAGCACGAAGAATGATAAAAAATGTAAGATCGCATCAAGAGATATTATGGTCAAACTGCTAAAAACCAATGGCAAGGAGAAACATCTTAAAAAGAACCAGAGTGGGGAGAAGAAGACGCACAACACTCAGTGGAGGAGAAATAAGATCGATAGCTTATTCTTCAGTGGAAACCGGAGAAAGCAGGAGACAATGGAAGGAGCAGTTAGATATCCAGACCTTCCCTCACTTTATACAGCAGTACAGGACCTCCTGTGTTGCCCTGAAAGAAGATGGGGGCTTGGGTTTAGAACATGACCAACCTGGAGGTTCGTTGTATCAGGGTACTCAGAAATAGCTTAGCTCTACCATTTAAAAAATGGAAATTAAATGTAAGTCTGTGCCATCCCAGCTCCTCTCTCCTGTGTGTGGTGTTCTTGCTGACATCTACTTTATGTGGATGTTTAGAATACACATTTGTCAGTATTTAGTAGGCTACAAGTTGAACCATAAGGATATTGATATTAGTAGTCATTCCAGCCCAGAAAAGTCACCTCCAGCATAATCAGCACTGCTAACTCCTGGCCTACAAAACAATTCATGTACCCAGCTCTATTTTTTTAAATCCCCTTTATGAAAAATGAGTGGTAAAACCAACTGAATGAGAAACTTAGAGGAAATGGAGATAAGAAGCAACCATCATTTCTGAAATCAGAAAGGTACTGCATCCATGAAACAAGGAACATAAAATATGTAGTCTATTAAAAAGGCCTTCACGGATTATGTTTAAAATATGATTGGTAAAATGATGTCAGTGGTCAATTAGAAAACAAATTTGATCACGTCTCCAGAAAGTTGGACAGAGACAGAGAGATGGGAAGTGAAGGAATATATGTGATCAGTGCATGATTACTACACCAGGCGTGCAGTGCGGGCTCCCGCAGGAGAGAGAGGGAGAAAATATGATGAGGGCTAAGAGAGGTAGTTTATGGGATGGTCATGCTGCGGGCTGGAGGATCAGGTTGGAGAAGGTGGAACAGTGTCAGAAGGTATCCTTCCGGGCAGATAACCATATTGGAATCCCTGAGCTGTTAGAATGTGCTTGGAGAAGGGGCACCTGGGTGTCTCAGCTGGTAGAGAGAACAGCTCTTGATCTCAGGGTTTTGAGTTCAAGCTCCAAATTGGGCATGGAGCTTACTTAAAAAAGAAGAAGAAGAAGATTATATTTGGGGAAAATGCAAACTTAAAGTTGGGCATTGAGGGATAAATTAGTTATAAGTACATAGAAAAAGAAACCAGAGTCCTGGTATAGACTGAATGTTTGTGTCCCTCCCCCTCCAAATTCATATATTAGAACTTAACCCCCAATGGGATGGGGTTTGAACCTGAGGTCTTTGGGAGGTGAGTAGGTCATGAGGGGAGAGCCCTCATGAATGAGATTAGTGCCCTTTTAAAACAGACCCCGGAGACCTTTCTTCCATTGTATGAGGTTACAGAGAAAAGCATTACCAAGCAGCCAGGAAGTAGACCCCACCAGATACCACATCTGCCAGCACCTTGATCTTGAACTTTCTAGCCTCCAGAAGAGTGAGAAATAAGTTTCTGTGTATTATCAACTTCCCAGTTTATGGTATTTTGTTATAGTAGCCTGAACAATCTAAGACAAGACCATTATTAACTCCAACAAAACCCAAAGCAGTTTGAAGAAACATTTCTGACTTTATGGAACATCTGTGAATAGTATTGACAAGTCATAAATATGTAAATGCTGAATATCCAAGCGGAATTACAATAAAACAGTGTTGATAAATTAGGGACAGGAAGAGGTATATGTATTAAGTGGGGGTATTGATAGGATAGGTTGAAAAAGGAGCCAGTTAGTGATATTTTCAGCTGAAAAAAAATATTAGGAAACAACAGCAAACTTATTATTTAGAGATGTGGAGATAAATGTCAAAATAGACCATTAAAGGGTTGGACTTTCTTGCTTTGAGCAGTGAATGGGACCCGACATATAGAGGACTTACTTGATTCTTTTATTTTTGCTCTTGTAGATTTCTTTATAAATTAAGTGCTTGTTTGTTCAGTTAAAAAATTATGTCTGTATGATACTATATTCGTAAGGCATGAGAAGGCTTCCATGGAAAAGGAAACAACAGAGGTCAAGAAATAATTCACAGAAATAAAAGTATGAGGTCTCACATATATGACTCATCAGAAATTATGCAAAATGAAATTAGACGGTTCCATAAAAATGCCTTTAAGAAGAAAGTAGATAGTTTCAATTCAGATCACAAGGTTAACAACTGCAAAGTGGTTAATTATATGAAAATTATTTTTTTCAAAAGGAAAACTAGAAACACAATTGGAAATTCTATGGGGAAACCAAGATAAATAATAAGTATACAAGTAAATGGTGCTCCAAATAGAAAACAAACTTGAGATGATTTTGAGTATAAAAACGCAAAAGCAATCAATGTGGGTGGAACGTAAGGACCACGTTTTTTATTTGTGTGTGATTTATGAGGATTTATTTATAGTTCGCAATACAATCAATTTCCAGTGATGCTTATTTTATTTTTCCTAACAAGTTATTTGTCTCATGAATGGGATATTTTGCTGGATTAATGTTCATCTTCTCCCTTCTGGTTTTCTTTGAGTATCATGGTAAAGACAAGCTTATATTTCAAAATTTATTCCTTTTCAAAATATTTTATAAAAGCCTTGTTAAACTTTGTAATTCTCAAGGATTTTTTTAATAAGTTATTTCTAAGCTCCCGTTAGTTAACATACAATGTAATATTGGTTTCGGGTGTACAATACAGTGATGGAACACTTCCATACATCCCCCAGTGCTCATCGTGACACGTGCCCTCCTTCATCCTTCATCCCCATCACCTATTTCCCCCATCCCCCTACTCACCTCTCCTGTGAGACCTGAAACCATCAAAATCCTAGAAGAGAACACAGGCAGTAAGCTCTTTGACATGGGCTATAGAGACATTTTTCTAGATCGATCACCTGAGGCAAAGGAAACAAAAGCAAAAATAAACTGTTGGGACTTCACCAAGATAAAAAAAACTTATGCACAGCAAAGGAAACAGTCTGCAAAATTAAAAGGCAGCCTACAGGATGGAAGAAGATATTTGCAAATGCCATGTCTGATTAAGGATTAGTATCCACCATCTATAAAGAACTTTCCAAACTCAACACTCAGAAAATGAATAATCCAATTAAAAAATGGGCCGAAGACACGAATAGACATTTTTTCAAAGAGATTGTACAGATGGCCAATAGACACATTGAAATGATTGTTTTTTATTTGTTTCTTCTGATTCTTTTTAAATAGCTGAACTACGTTTTACTACATGGATGCATGAATGTGCTCTTTTTTCATTTTTAAATAATTTTTAATTTAAATTCAGTTTAATGAACTTATAACATATTATTAGTTTCAGAGGTAGAATTTAGTGATGTATCAGTTGCGTGTAACACCCAGTGCCCATCCCCAGCTACCCCATCCCCCCACCCACTCCCTCCAGAAACCGTCAGTTTGTTAAACCCTCAGGTTTAACCCTCAGTTAAGAGTCTCTTATGGTTTCCCTCCCTCTGTTTTCATCTTATTTTTCCTTCCCTGCCCTTATGTTCATGTTTTGTTTCTTAAATTCCACAGGAGTGAAATCCTCTACTACTTGTCCTTCTCTGACTGACTTATTTTGCTTAGCTTAATACCCTCTAGTCCATCCACATTGTTGCAAATGGCAATAATTTCATTCTTTTTGATGGCTGAGTAGTATTCCAATGTGTATATAGACCTGCTCTTTAATCTATATTGCTGACCTCATCCTCTACATGTTTACAACTTTTTTTTTAATAGTACATTTTAGGAATGTTTTGGGGTTTATAAGTTTGGTAAAGAAATAGGAAGTTTGGGCAATCCTTCAGTTTGATCTCAATTTCTTATGCTTCTTAATGTAGAAATCAAATTTATTTTTTGAGATAAGTAAATTGGCAGTGGTGATCTTCATGTGGTAGGTGGTTTGGATTTTCCTTTTTATACTTTATCATAATTTTCCTGATTGCCTGCTGGATATATGCATTTTTCTTTAGTGTGGCCTAAAGCTAATCAATTTAAATAGAGTCATAAAGAAAGCAAAAAATAAAAAAGAAAACAAAACCCTCAAAAACAAACAAACAAGCAAAAACCTAATTTAAACCTGGTTTCAAAAGTTCTTTCCATGTTGTAATCATCATTCATTGAGGGTTCCCATTTTGTTCTCTTGGCTTGGGCCCTATGTGAGTCTAGGAAGACATGCGGAAGGAATAGGGGGTGCACCTTCCTTTTCACCTCCACAGTTCCCTGCAATCCTAGAAGGTGCACGTCAGATTTCTGCACTTGACAACGGCTGGTGCTGTCTCAGTTTTTAAAGCATTGGGTTTCTCTATGTTGCCTCACATTTGTATCATGGAACCTTTGATGCCTCTTCAGTGCCTGGGATTATGCCTTGGCGATTCTCTCATGTCTCCTCTGAGAACAGCCATGAATGAGTCAGGTTCACGAGCGTGAAATGAAGCATACTGTTTTCATCACTGTCTGCCCCATAGCCTCACTGAGATGGTACAGTATGGATGAGGTTCAGTCTGGCTTCTGTGGCAGTTTGAACTTGTGATGACGTCACTCTACCCGGAGACTCCCCAGCAGGGTTCATGGAGCAGACCCACGCTCTAGCCTCGAAGAGGCATCTGTCGCTGCTCACGTCTGCCTTTTCCTTCTAGGACTGTGATTCTGGCGGTATTGCTGGTGGCACAGTGTGGTGGGTTAAAAATCGGCTCCCAAGAGATGTGCATGTTCTAATTCCTGAAACCTGTGAACGTTACCATAGAAGGCAAAACTGTAGTTACGAATCTTGGGATGGGGAAGTCAGCTTGGATGACACGAGCACATCCTGACAGTATTTGCAAATGTTACTTTAGGAGGGGGCGGAGGGATATTTGACACCTGCCTACAGAGAAGAAATCCCAGTGAACATGGAGCAGAGAGAGACTTGAAGATGGGAGTGATGTGGCCAGTAGCCAAGGCATGCAGCAGCCACCAGAAGCTGGAAAAGATAACAAAGGTTCTCCCCCCGGAGCCTCTGCAGGGAGTGTGGGTCTGCTGATACCTCGATTTTGGTCCAATGGTACGGATTTCTGACTTCTGACCCCTAGAATTGCGAGAGACTAAAGTTCTGTTGACTAAAGCTACCAGGTTTATGGTCATTCATTAAAGCAGCCTCAGGGGACTAGTGCGCATGGCTTCTCATTGCTGTGTCTCTCGCATGGGCTGCTGCCCAGGGAAGCCTAGGAACTGTATCCCATGTCCTTGCTCCAGGGTTCTGAAAATGACCCAACTGCAGTAATTAGTGGCCTTTCACGACTTTGGAATATGCCCTGGAGGAAAAGAGGATTATCCTGGAAGGATGATGTCGGTTGTAGGCTACTTCCAACCATCTTGTCATTGCTGTGGTGTATCCACCCAAGGTTGAGACCCAACAGAGCCCTTCCCAACTAGGAATTGACACCCTTGAATTCTTAGAGCATGCTCTGAATCTTTGGGCTCGTCTGAATCTGGTTTTCATATCTTATACTTTCCAGTTACAAAATATTTGAAAATTTTAGTTCTCAACTGGTTCTAGTTGAGTTTTTACCACTTGTTACAAAGACATTCCTAAGAGCTTGGTTAAAATGATTTTACTTCTGTCTGCTGCTCGCATTAAACCCTCTCAAGACAGATTTGCGTGCCCACGTACACTTACACCGAGACTCCCGATGCTTATGAACTCGCCATCTTTAGAGTGTTGGGTCTGATGTATATGTCAAGTGTGATTTTCTTCTGTTTAAAGTAAACGCTATCATTGGTTGAGGCATTCACTTAACTCATGAGACACATGCTTAGCTTATAAATACAGATCTCCCAAAATTCACTTGGAAGTCACATTTAAACCAGATATTTCTGTCCATTAGAAAGAATACAAGTTAAGTCTGGCATAATATTCTTTTAGTAGTGTCTTAGTTTCCTAGGGCTGCTATGACAATTCTTACAAATTTAATGGCTCAAAAAATAAAACTTTATTCTCTTATAGTTCTGGTGGCCAATGACCTGAAATTGAAGGGCTAGCAGGACCTCACTCTTGCCAAGGATTCTAGGGGAGAGTCCTTCTTTGTCTCTTCCAGCTTCTGGTGGTTCCAAGAGTTGCTGGCTTGTTGGTCCAGTCTCTGCTCCATCTTCCTGTGGCCTTCTCTGTGTCAAAATATCCCTTGCCTTTTTCTTATAAGGACTCATGTCATTGGCTTGAGGACCCACTGGATCATCTAGGAGGATCTTGAGATCTCAAGATACTCTGATTAGATTTGCAAAGATCCTTTCTCCAAAGGTCACGTTCCCAGGTCCTAGGTGGCTATGTTTTTTGAAAGGCTCCCATTCAGCCCAGCGCAGGTGGACGTGGGGACTCTTCAGAACATCTCTAGTGTATGCATCATGGTTTTGAAGAGGTTCTCCCTATTTGTGGTGTCACGAGACTTCTCCTTGTGTTATGACTGCAACATTTTAAAAAATTACTGTTCCTCTTTTCCTCTACCATTGGGTTTCATAACCATAACACTATGGATATTTAGATCAGATAATTCTTTGTTCTAGGGGGTTGTCCTGTGCATTATAGGATGTGGGACAGAGACAGCAGCCCTGACCTCTGTTCACTAGGTGCCAACAGTACTTGTCCCCTAGCTGTGACACCACAAATGTCTACAGACATTGCCCAATGCCCCTTGGGCGGCAAAATCACCCCCAGTGGAGAAGCATGGCTATGTCCCCACATCACACAATGATGGTGATGAATGCTTTCTGACAAAAAGGCAAAGAGATACATGAACTGGGTCAGAGAAAACAGAGACAAATGTCAACACTGCCTTTCCCACGTCAGAAGTGGGAGGAATGGGTTTTCTTTTGCAAAAGCAAATAGACACCGGTGTGTGGAAGGACCTGCCATCTGCCCACTGGCCCCTTTCTTGAGTGCATGTGACCTTAGACGGTTGAGGGGGGCGATGATGTCGGAGAGCACCTTTGTCCTAACGCCATCTCCGTGCTCTCCTGGAGCGCACCTCCTGGGGGCCACACCAGGTGCTCACAGCTCGGTTTGCCCTATTGTGCCAGTGAGGTGCTACACGGTGTCCTCAAATGCCTAAGGCCGGTGAGCGCATGATCCCTTGCCGGGGGGCGGGGGGGCGCGGTGAGCAGGTGGGGTTGCAGTTTTCTTTCTCTTCACTTTATGGATGCCATTTCGGGATCGTAGCAATGTCCCGAGGTGAGCTCAGCCCCCGGAGAAGGGCTTCCAGAGCTCCCTGCCTGTTGTAATCCCGCGCTGTGAGGACATCCCGGGTCCTGCCCCGTATGGGGAAAAAGGAAATGGGAAGTGTAGCTCTTGCCCATTCATAATCATCACTGCCAGGGTTTTCTTGTGAATAGTCTTTGGTTTTTTATAGTTTCCGATAGGAGAGTGGAGAATGGTGTTACATGCTTATGGCCTCCTTCCCCAAGCCTGTTCGGTAGGTGCTTACAGATGGCGGAGTTCTGTCGAAGGCTGTGTCTAAGCGGTGGTTCAACTTGGCCTCTGAGCCTCCCTGCCGAGGCGACGGGGGTCACCGTTGGCATTCCTCTGCCCAGCCTCCCTGCTTCCTGTCCTCCGTCCTCGCTCTGCCACCACACCCAACCGGAGACAGGAAGCTGACACAGACACAAGGCCAGCTCCGACAGAGTCCCCAGGATGTGATGTCACTCCCCTACGTGCTTGTGCCCTTGCGGTCCAACCCAGACCTCCCACCTGTGCCTCCCTGGCTGTTCCTCCTGCTCTCATCCCTCCCTGCCCGTCTGTGCTCTCCCGCGTCAGGTGGGGGCACTGGCATGACCCGGCCCCGTCGTGGCACACTGTTTCTTCCACACTCTCCTGCTGCTCTTCCTACCTTGCTGGATGGACAGATGATCTCCTAGGACCCTCGAGAGCTGGATATGGCTGAGGTGTGCATGGCCAGGGAAGCCCCTTCTGAACAGCTGAGCTCATTCTCTGTATATATATATATATATTTTTTTTTTTAAGATTTTATTTATTTATTTGAGAGAGAGAGAGAGCATGAGAGGAGAGAGGTCAGAGGGAGAAGCAGACTCCCTGCCGAGCAGGGAGCCCAATGAGGGACTTGACCCCGGGACTCCAGGATCATGACCTGAGCCGAAGGCAGCTGCTCAACCAACTGAGCCACCCAGGCGCCCCAGTATTTAATGAATATTGAGAGGGCAGCAAACCTTGCTCCCCCGGGTCTTCAGGGGCCCGGTGACTGTGGGCTTGGCTTGTCAGGCCTGTCCAGATCACCGACTGGTGGATCCCGCACTCCTGACCGCTCTGTAAGAGAAGTATTTATATTTACTTAGGCTGAAGGCCTCCACTCTGCAGTGGGCTGGAGGCTGGTAGAGCGCATTACTCCAGTGTTCCTGGTAATCATTTGGAAATCAGACAACAATGGGGCCGTTTTAGCGTATTTGAGTATCACCATCCTTCCTTAAGAAAGATGTCACTCCATATATTTGAGACTTCCAAAATGTCAGCTCCTCTCTCGGTCTTGAAAAATAACCTCAATGATGGGTATTTTCCTTTAAATCCCTTGTTCAACCGTCTTTCCCAAACAGAGAACAGATCTCCTATTTAATATGTTTTTTAAAAAATCGAATCAGGGCAGCGCTAGAAAATTAAACTATGGAAACATTTTTATTATTTATATGTTCATGTTTATTTAGAAAGGACTGTTCGACAACTCTTCAAGAAAAAGCTTGAGGTGTGATATTTTTCTTCTAACTGGTCCGCTCTGACAGAGTAACCACACAGAGTGGTTTTTTGGCAGCATCAATTTATTATCTCCCAGGTCTGGAGGCCAGAAATCTGGAATTAGGGTGTCTCAGAGCTGCACTCTCACGGAAGGCACTAAGAGGGTCCATCGCCTCTCTTCCAGCTTTAGGTGTTCCAAGCAGTCCTTGATGTTCCCTCAGTGATAATGTCACCCTTGTCAACTGGCTGTCTTCTCTCTGCGTGTCCTTACACACCAGCTTCCCTCTGTGCTCATCTGTCTCAGTTTCCAAAATTTCCTTTTGTATAGGGACACCCGTCCTATGGGGCTGAGGGTCCACCCTAAGGACTTCATTTTAACTCAATGTTGAGGTCTAGGGGGTGTCAACATATCTTTTTGGGGGGGACACAATTGAGCTTCTAACACATCAATATTATTTTTCATCATAGGTGATGTTTTAGTCACCTGAGTTTGCAAATATATATTCGTCATTTAAGTAAATATAATTCCTCTCTTTGCAGAACATTTAGAACAACGTATGTGTTGTGTTCTTTTTTGGTTGAATTTGTCACTTTTCAATATTCAGCTATTGTTAGATTTTCTTTTTCGTTTTTAAGACTTATTTATTGATGAGAGAGAGGGTGCGGAAGGGCAGAAATTGAAGGAGAGAGAGAATCCTTAACAGGTGCCATGCCCAGCTCAGAGCCCAACACAGGGCTCAAACTCATGACCCTGAGATCATGACCGGAGCCAAAATCCAGAGTAGGGTGCTTAACCAACTGAGCCCCGCCAAGGTGCCCCTGTTGTTAGATTTTCTCGGGCGACCACCATACCGCACTCTATTTTTCCTCCTTTTCTTCTGTGTTCTCCTTTTCTCAATAGGGAGCTTCAGTAATGCTGGTTGTCTTCTCTGGGCTTTAACTGCACCTTGTTCTTTCCCATCAACAAACCTTTCTGTTTTCATGCAAAATGCGTCACTTGGAGCTTCTTGTCTTCCAGTGGGAGATCCAGAAGCTTCTGCCATAGCTCAATTAATGCTCCCCCAGGAGAGGAGAGTGCTTTTAGATATTTTTTGAGCCCATGCAGTTTGGAGCATGTCTTACACGTAGAAAATACTGTCTTTCCCTCCCATATCTCTCTTCTTGCCCATAATGTTGTTCTTACGGTCCATGTTGTTATTACTGTTGTCACTGTCCATAACAGTCCTGAAATTTAAACGTTATGGAGTATTATAGAAAATGTTATTTCATAAGCTGCTCCTTGAGTTGAAAACTCAAAATCACAAGGTTACTCTCTGTGTGAGGTTTTGCATTTATATGTGGCCCAGGACTTTCTGAAACCCAGATTTCCTTTTGTAATTAGAGAGAAACGAGTAGCTAAATTAACCTTGAGCATAAAGTTTGTAAAATATAAAATAAAAACATAGGCATTATGAAGATCTGACCAAGCATGTAATACGATGCTTTTTGGCAGCCGAGTATAAAATGGAAGATACACATAACTGTAAATGTGAATGTGTTCCCTGAGTCAAAAAGGAATTGATAATTTATTTACCTGGGTAAATAGAGATTTTACATTGATGGCTTTTTTTTTATTAGATTTCCACATACGGATAAACATATAGTTCTAATAATTATTTTCCCCCCAAGGAAGTCATAATTAAAATGGGCTTATCATTCTGAGGCATGATTAAAGCAAATATATGTATAATTTTAAACTCTTTGGTCATGGTCAGGGACACAGGAAGGGTTCATGTGAAAAGATGAGTGAACTGGAGCAGTAAACTTGGAGAGAGTACGTTCTTGAAGCTAATTGGAAAGGGGGGGAGGTGATTCAGTGTGAACAAAACCGCTAGCTTCCAGGGCACGAAGGCAGTAAGTGCATCCCAGGTGAAATTATTTAATATTTTACTGTCATGTTGTTATATTCCCATAAAGTTGAGTTAAATTGTTTTTACTCTTTTTTATTAGGTCCAAAGTCACATTCAGGACCCACATTTTTAGCTTATTTCCATAACATTCAAAGTGGGAGTGCATTTTGGCAGGAAAGGCACATTAATTTTTAAGAAGTACATTTGTGGAAAGTACAGTTTGACAAATAGAACGCAGAGACCTTTCTGTTTTCATGCAAAATGCGTATTTTGTAGTTATGGGGTGTGTCACATTATGGACGCGCCCCCGGTGCTGGGAGAGCTCTGTGTAAGTGTACCACGATTAGGTTGTTAAAAAAGGAAATGATTTTACCAGTTTTTGACAAATTTCACTTTGTCACTGCTCTTTAAATAGAGCTAATATATGTGGAGATTCATAGATCAATCTCGAAGGCATAAAAAGCCTATAAATGGATGTACAGATAGTATGTTAACTCTACGTGTTCTACACTAATAACCTTCTTTTTCCTGACCTTCTAAAATAACTGGTGTTTTTCGACTGTATTCCTTTCTGCACGTGGGGGTCAGATCTCTCTTTTCTTGCCCCAATTACATACCCCTTTTTCAATGAACTTGGTAGCATTTGAGGTTCAAGGATAAATTATCCTTTATCACATTAAGATACCCTCTAACTGATAAGTAGTCATCTCTTTGCTGCACTGATCGATCAGAGTTGGTATTTGGCAAACAGAAATTATGTTTTCTGCTCATTCTACCTAGAATCAAAGGCAGATTTGAGTGGTATTTGAGTGAGTACATTGCTTCCCAGCCAGATGTTCAGACACGTGCAGTATCATTCTCTGAAGATCCTTAACCGTAGAAAGAGGTTAAACTCTCCTGAGTCGTAGATGTAATAGTGATCTTAGTCAATATTGCGACATTGTATCCATCGGTATCCATCTGTATACCTGCAGCATACAGGGTGTGCGTGGGCTCTTATCAGAGCTCCTAGCTGATAGGCACCATCTTTATCCTGACTCTGCACATGAGGAGAGCTTGTCGGGGTCACACAGCTCTAACTGGGGCAGACTCCAGAGTAAACCTCAGCCTTCTTAGCTGCAGCACCCCTGCTGATAACCTTCTACCATAAATACTGAAGAGAGGTTAGGGGCACAGCAAGTCTTTCTTCTTCCCTAGCGCTCACCTCTCTCCCGTGGAACTTCCACCTACCTTCTGAACCATTATAAAACTCATTATTATGTCCAAATATCCACCATGGATTATCTGGTCTCTTATTTCTATGTTTACTTAATTCTAAGAACCAGATATCCTTGGAGCGGCTGGGTGGCTCAGTTGGTTAAGTGTCTGCCTTCAGCTCAGGTCATGATCCCAGGGTCTTGGGGCTGAGCAGGGAGCCTCCTCCTCCCTCTCCCTCTCCCCCTCTCCCTGCTCATGCTCTCTCTCCCTCTCAAATAAATAAATAGAATCTTAAAAAAAATAAGAAGAAAAATAACATTATTAAAAAAACAAACCACCAGATATCCTTAATTAACAAAGGAAAAGTTATTTCTCTGTACTTCCTTTTCCAGTAGAAAGTATATTACCAATGTGAATCAGGATCAGAGGCTTACTGACTTTTTAACACGGTGGTTCTGGAATCTGATAGATCATCAGGTTTGCTTGAATCAACTTTTATAAATGGAAATCCCCAAATCCCTTCCATGTCTACTGAATAAGGGGATCTCTGCTCCCAACACCAGCCCTGGGAAATGAGAGCACACCTCATGCTCTGTGGGGACAGATCCGGACCTGGACCGTGAAAACGGCATGTCTAATTGCAGACCTGCTGAGGGCCACGGGGACAGGGGAGGTTTGAATTTAGGTGGGCAGAGGGGATGGAAGACAGGAAATTCTGCTCTGACCCTGGTGACCTCAAGTGATGGTGAGGTATCTGGTTTGCTATCCAGGGGGTATTTGAAAAGGCAGTTTAATGCCTTGTGGGGTTAGAAGAGGAGGAGAGACGGGAAGGAGGCAAACAGAGGAAGCGATAGTGATAGGGTGACGCAGAGAATGATTGAATGAATGGATGGATGAAGGCTCGAGTGAGTGTGGGAATAGGGTGGACTGTTGGTTCATTAAGAGCCATTCCTGCATTTCAACCTCTCAGCGTCAAGAAGAGTGGGTCGTCTGCTCTGTGGGGGATGTGTTTAGAGTCCAAGGTCCTCGGACGAAGCAGATGTCGGGTGTGGGGTGCGGGGTTTGGAGAGGTGAAGCAGGTGGGCTGGCTGGGGATCTGGAGAGCACTTTTTGTCAAGGCATGTGGAGAGCACCGGGTGCTCAGATAATCCCAGCAGGGAGTTCGGCCCTGATACAGGGATCCATGTGAAGGAGGCAGTGTGGTCAACGCCAGGAACGCAGGAGGAATCCAGGAGGGAATGAGAGGAGCTGAATTTGCATCCACCTGCTGGGCCTGGTGGCACTGTGGCTTTTGAGCCCAAGGCGAGGGCCTGCTGCTCCAGTGTTGGGCAGATGTGCCGATGTCCAGGGAGAGTGTCTCCTGGGCCCGTGCAGCCTTCTGCAGGGAGGCAGGAAGCATCGCTGTGTGTCCCCCAGGCCACGAGCCTCTGAAGAGCTGTGATGCTTGTCACTCTCCAGCCCCGGGCGGCTGCTGTGAGCCGAGCTGGGCGGAGATGCTGTGCCAGAGGGCGCCTGCATAGCCGGCACATGGCGGGAAGCCCAGGTACTGTCTGGCCACATTCCAAAGACAAATAGACAAGATTTGGGGATTATCCACTGTTGTCCACAGTCTGAGCTTCTGTTGCGCATTTCATTTGCTTGTCTCTCCTCTCCCTTCAGTTATATGATTAATTAAAAGCCAACGTGTCTTCCAAGCGCGGATACTTCTGCTGGCCAGGGTACTGCCAGTGATGAGACAGGAGGTGGAATATGTAGACCGTAATTGTGATATTGCACATAAAGGAACAAATGGCTCTTCATTTCTCTTCTCTTTAGAGAACAGGATAGAGCTAACAGAGTCAGTATAGAGCTAACATAAGATGCCAGCGGCATTAATCTTCGTATTTACTTCTTCACTGATTTTGCAGAAAAATACTAGTATCCCTTCCACCTGCATCTGAATATCAATTACTAATTTGGGTGAACAGTTTCTCAGCTCCAAATACTGGGTGTACTAGGGCTAACCTAGGCATATGGCATTGCTAATTGATCTAAATAAACTTACGTTTTAGAGGAGGAGGAGAAAGAAAAGTGAAAAATTAGATGAGCAAATAGTACAGGAGAGGCAGACATGAGAGAAAAATTCTATAAATGGGTACTGTGACAGGACGCCTGGCTGGCCCAGTGGGTTTAGCATCTGCCTTTGGCTCAGATCATGATCTCAAGGTGCTGGGATCGAGCCCCACATCAGGCTCCTTGCTCAGCAGGGAGTCTGATTCTCCCTCTGCCTCCGCCGCTCCCCCTCCTTGTGCTCCTTCTCTCTCTGACAAATTAATAAATAAAGTCTTCAAAAAATGCATACTGTGACAAATTAAGATCAAGAACAGTGTAGAATTTAATGACATGCCTTAGATTTGCTATTATTATCCAAAACAAAGTTGCAATTACCGATGGTCCACGCAGTGAGTATAAAGCAGCTGGGTATTGGCACTGAGTGTTCGACAGTTGGAGTTTGTGTTTCTCTTGTCATAACTTTCTCGTGCCATTTAAAACAAGAGGAAGTTTGTTTTTCTTATGCCTCTGGAAGGAGAGGAGCAAGGACAGCGCTATAAACTCTTAAGAAGTAAAAAAAAAGACATTGAAGGAAGACGTTGTATCAGAAGGAAGCAATTTCCTGGATTGCTTTGAGTCTTTCATTTCATATTTTCAAGAAATGGCCAATTATATGGTAAATCATATCGACAAATAGATATCAGGTACCATTGGCATTTGCGTTCTGCCGGGAAAGAAAGGGACGGAAAACTCACCAGAAGCTTACGTGCTCGTTGACAAGATAAGATTTATGCTCCTGAAAAATTAATCGTGATAGTGGAGTGCTGTCCCAAGCGCTCTGTGATTAATGGCTGGTGTGTGACATAAACCAGCACTGAGGGAGCTCAGAGCCAGGAGGGAAGATGCTCGTCATGGCCAGGGACCATCAGAGGAGACAGAGCACGGCTCTGACCACCTGGGACACCAGGGGATCTCACACTGTTCCTAGTTTGGGACAGATCACCTTTTTCGTTTCTGTTTTCTTTTTTTTTTTAATTTTTTTGATGGCTGCTATCTGTGCATTGTAGGACTTTTAGAATCGTCCTTGGCTTCTTCCCACTAGATGCCAATGTCCTCACCCCGCGTTACGACAACAAAGATGTCCCCGCATATTTCCACATGCTCCTTGGAAGGAGGTGGCTGGATGGCCCCTGGCAGACAGCTACTGGTCTACACCAGCAGCGGTGCTTAGCATTTTGACTTACTCATACGCTGCACACAGTTGAGTACCCGTTGTATTATTTAAGGATTTCAAAGCAATATTATATGCCACGGTACTTTTTGTTTAATAAAGCACCAGGAGTACGGATTGTTTTAAACTTGCCGAGAATTCTAGAATAGTTCCTCCTCCTGTAAACGCAGCAAAGCTGAGTTGTCTGGCGGTCTGTCGGCAGCTTCCATATTAACAATATTAATAATATTAATGTGTGTGGCCTTGGGCAAGTTACTCAAACTCGCTGTGCTGCACTTTCCTCCTGGGAATAGTCATCACATCTCCCTCCAGGTTTTCGTGATGAGTAAATGAGTGCACGCGGGTCACACTCGGTGAATACAGCCTGATGTATTGTTAGCCTGGATGAATGTCACTTTTATTTTATGGCTATCGTTGTGAACTTTACAGATCTCTTTCTCTCTCTTTCTCCTCTTCCTGTATAACTCCTTGACACTCCACTTGGTATTTTATCCTCCAGGGCCTCTCCTGCTGGTCAGGATAGTTGTACTTCAAGAGGCAGGAGGCTGAGCTGATCGGCCAGTTAGGGCTGAGCCCAGACCTAGCAGGGACAGGGTCTCTTCCGTCATATTCCATTAGTCAGAATGGTCACAAGCCTGCAGGGGTGCGGAGTGGTGAACCAGACTCAGTCCTGGACTGCGGACAGGCACGTCACCGTACCGGAGGAGGGGAGATGCCGTGGGGGCCGTCCGAGCACCAGAGTAGGCCATGTCCCTGACCTCGCTGAAGCCCTATGTTCTGTGACCCCACCTCCCAATGATTCTGACCTCCCTGACCAAGAATCTTAGTTTTTTTTTTTTTTT
>RCUC01039397.1:0-12988 GCA_003697995.1 Taxidea taxus jeffersonii | reverse complement strand
TTTGCATAGTAACGTACATTATTTATGGTAAACCCACTAGAAAAACCGCACACTTCTCTCCCCATTTTGTCCTTAAAATCAAGCATTTATTAAAAATTAATATAACTGGGGCCTCTGGGCGGCTCAGAATGTTAAGCCTCTTCCTTCGCTCAGGTCATGATCTCAGGGTCCTGGAATCAAGCTCCGCATCGGGCTCTCTGCTCAGCAGGGAGCCTGCTTCTACCTTCTCTTGGCTTGCCTCTCTGCCTACTTGTGATCTCTCTGTCTGTCAAATAAATAAATAAAATCATTAAAAAAACAATATAATCAAAAGACCTTTTATCATCAAGATAATCTTTCATAATGGTAATTTTCTTTCTTTTTTTTTAAAAGATATTATTTATTTATTTGTTAGAGAAAGAGAGAGAGCGAGCACAGGCAGACAGAGTGGCAGGCAGGGGCAGAGGGAGAAGCAGGCTCCCTGCCAAGCAAGGAGTCCGATGTGGGACTTGATCCCAGGACACTGGGATCATGACCTGAGCCAAAGGCAGCTGCTTAACCAACTGAGCCACCCAGGCGTCCCTCATAATTGTAATTTTCTAAAAGAAATCCTAATTTCAAAAGAATGCAGTTTTCAAGTTGTATAAGGATGATTCATTGTATAAATTGCAGCCATTGTCTTACTCTGTCTAGAGAAGAAAATACATTGAAATTTTCTTTGTTTCAAAAGTACCAAAGCAGTGTTGATATGTTTTCTTTTTTCTTCTGGATAAAGCCTATTTTCATTGGGTTATTTTGTAATCCAATTTATTTTTTAAGTTTTTATTTAAATTCCAGGTGGTTAACATACAGTATAATATTTGTTACAGGTATACAATACAGTGATTCAACTCTTACATCCAAAACCTGGTGCTCATCTCAGCAAGTGCACTCCTTAATCCCCATCACTTATTTCATCCATCCCGCCACCAACATCCCCTCTGTTAACCATCAGTTTGCTTTCTATACATGAGTCTGTTTCTTAGTTTGTCTCTCTCCCCCCCCATTTTACCCCTCTGCTCATTTGTTTTGTTTCCAAAATTCTACATATGAGTAAAATCACATGGTATTTATCTTTGTCTGACATATTTCACTTAGCATAATAATCTCTAGATACATCCACATCATTTCAAATTACAAGATTTCATTCTTTTTTGTGGTGGAGTAATATTCCATTGAATATATAAATAACATCCTCCCTTATCTTTACATCAGTCAATAGAAACCGGACCTGTTTCCATAATTTGGCTATTGTAGATTTTGCTGGTATAAACATTGAAGTGTATGTAGCCCTTTGAAATAGTATATTTTGGGTAAATACCTAGTAGTGCAATTGCTGGATCATAGGGTAGTTCTATTTTTAACTTTTTGAGGAACCTCAATAATGTTTTCCAGAATGGCTGTACCAGTTTTATTCCCACCAACAGTGCAAGAGTGTTCTCCTTTCTCTACATCCTTACCAACATATGCTGTTCCTTGTATTGTTGATTTTAGTCATTCTGACAGGTGTGATATGGTAACTCATTGTAGTTTTAATTTGTATTTCCCTGATGATGAGTAATGTTGAGCATCTTTTCATGTGTCTGTAGGCCATCTGGATGTCTTTGAAAAAATGTCTATTCATGTTTTCTGCCCATATTTAATTGGATTACTTGCTTTTTAGGTATTGAGTTTTATAAAGTTCTTTATAGATTTTGGATACTAACTCTTTATCAGATATGTGCTTTGCAACTATCTTTTCCCATTCTATAGGTTGCCTTCTCGTTTTCTTTTTTTTTAAAGATTTTATTTATTTATTTGACAGAGAGAGAGAGAGAGAGAGAGAGAGATCACAAGTAGGCAGAGAGGCAGGCAGAGAGAGCGAGGGGGAAGCAGGCTCCCCACTGAGCAGAGAACCCAATGTGGGGCTTGATCCCAGGACCCTGAGATCATGACCTGATCCGAAAGCAGAGGCTTTAACCCACTGAGCCACCCAGGCGCCCCGCCTTTTCATTTTCTTGACTGTTGCCTTCACTGTGGAGAAACTTTTTATTTTGATGAAATCCCAATAGTTTACTTTTTGCCTCTGCTTCCCTTGCTTCAGGAGACCTATCTATAAAGAAATTGCAATGGCGGTGTCAAAGAAGTTGTGGTCAGAGTTCTTTTCAAGGATTTCAATGGTTTCCTGTCTCACATTTAGGTCTTTAATCCATTTTGAAATTATTTTTTTTGTGTGTGTATGGTGTAAGAAAGTTGTTCAATTTCATTCTTCTGCATGTTGCTGTCCAGTTTCCCACACACACCATTTGTTGAAAAGACTGTCTTTTTTCCATTGGATATTCCTTTCTGTTCTGTGGAAGATTAATTAACCATAAATTTGTGAGTCTATTTCTGAGTTTTCTATTTTATTCCATTGATCTATGTGTCTATTTTTGTACCAATACCATACTGTTTTGATAACTACAGCTTTATAATATAACATGAAATACGGAATTGTGATGCTTGCAGCCTTGCTTTTCTTCTTCAAGGTTTCTTTGGTTATTTGGGGTCTTCTCTGGTTCCATACAAATTTTAGGATTGTTTGTTCTAGCCTTGTGAAAAATGCTGGTGGCATTTTGATAGGGATTGCATTAAATGTGTAGATTGCTTTGGGTAATATGGACACTTTAACAATACTTATTCTTATAATCCATGAGGGTGGAATGTCTTTTCATTTCTTTGTGTCCTCTTCAATTTATTTCATTAGTGTTCTGTAGTTTTCAGAGCACAGGGCTTTCCCCCCCTTGGCTAAGTTTATTCCTAGATATCTTATTGTTTTGGGTTCAGTTGTAAGTGGGATTGATTTCTTAATTTCTCTGCTGATTCATTATTGAAATGCAACAGGTTTCTGTATGTTGATTTTGTATCTTTCAACTTGACTTACTTGTGTATCAGTTCTAGCAGCTTTTTGGTGGAATATTTTGGGTTTTCTATATAGAGTATCATGTCATCTGCAAATAATATAAGTACTACTACCTCCTTGCCTATTTGGATGCCTTTTATTTCTTTTTGTTGTCTGATTGCTGTGGCTAAGACTTCCAGTACTCTATTAAATAAAAGTGGAGAGAGGGGACATCCCTGTCTTGTTACTTACTATAGAGGAAAAAGTCTCAGTTTTTCCCCATTAAGTATGATATTAGCTGTGGATTTTTCATAGATGGTGTTTACTATGGTGAGATATGTTCCCTCTAACCCTACTTTGTTGAGGATTTTTATCATGAATGGATGCTGTACTTTGTTAAATGCCCTTTATTCATCTATTAAAATGATCATATTCTTTTTTAATTAATGTGATTTATTACATTGATTGATTTGTGAATACCAGACCACACTTGTATCCCAGGAATTAATATCACTTGATTATGGTGAGTGATTTTTTCCAATTTATTATTGACTTCAGTTTGCTGGTATTATATTGAAAATTTTTGCATCCATGTTCATCAGAGATATTGGATTATAGTTCCATTGTTTAGTGGAGTCTTTATCTGGCTTTGGTATCAGGGTAATGCTGGCGTCATAAAAGAAAGTTGAAGTTTTCTTTCCATTTCTATATTTTGGAATCTTTGACAAGAACGGTATAAATTCCTCTGTAAGTTTTAGGTAGAATTCACCTGTAAAGCTAAGTGGTCCTGGACTTTTCCTTTTTGGGATTTTTTTTGATTACTGATTCAATTTCTTTGCTGTTTATTGGTCTGTTCAAGTTTTCTATTTTTTCCTATTTCAGTTTTAGTAATTTACATGTTTCTAGGAATTTATCTATTTCTTCCAGGTTGTCCAATTTGGTGGCATATATTTTTCAATAATATTCTCTTATATTGCTTATATTTCTGTGGTGTTGCTTGTGGTATCTCCTCTCTCATTTGTGATTTTATTTATTTGGGTCCTTTCTCCTTTCTTTTTGATAAGTCTGGCTAGGAGGTTGTCAATTTAAATAATGTTCTCAAAGAAACATCTATCTCCTGGATTCATTGATTTGTTCTACTGGGTTTTTTTAGTGTCTATATCATTTATTTATTCTCCAATCTTTATTATTTCCTTCCTTCTGCTGGTTTTAGCCTTTGCTTGCTGTTATTTTACTAGTTCTTTTAGGTGTTTGGTTACGTTATTTGATATTTTTCTTGCTTCTTAGGTAAGCCTGTGTTGCTATATTCTTCCCTCTTAGGACTGCTATTGCTGCATCCCAAATGTTTTGGACCATTGTGTTTTAATTTTCATTTGTTTCCATGTATTTAAAATTTTTTTCTTTGGTTTCCCAGTTGACCTATTCATTGTTTAGTAGCATGTTACTTAACCTTCATGTGTTTGTGTTTTTTCCAGATTTTTTTCTTGTGGTTGACTTCTAGTTTCATTGCATTCTGGTCAGAGGAGATGCATAGTATAAAATCAGTCTTTTTGTACTTGTTGAGGCTTAATTTGTGACCCTGTGTGTGATCTATTCTGGAGAATGTTCCATGTGCACTTGAAAAGAATGTGTATTCTGCTACTTCAGGATGAAATGTTCTGAATATATCTGTTAAGTCTATCTGGTCCAGTGTGTGATTCAAAGCCATTGTTTCCTTGTTGATTTTCCTGTTTGGATGATCTGTCCATTGATGTAAGTGGGGTGTTAAAGTCCCCTGCTATTATTGCATTATTACCAATTAGTTACTTTATAGTTGTTATTAATTGTTTCATATTTTGCTTACTCCCATGTTGGATGCATAAATATTTACAGTTGTTATATCTTCTTGTTGGATAGTCCCCTTTACTATGATATAGTGCCCTTCTTCATCTCTTGTTACAGTCTTTGGTGTAAAGTCTATTTTGTCTGATACAAGTATTGCTACTCTGGATTTCTTTTGACATCCATTTGTGTGGTAAATATTTCTCCATCCCCTCACTTCCAATATGCAGGTGTTCTTAGGACTAAAATGAGTCTCTTGTAGGCAACATACAGATGGGCCTTGTTTTTTATTCATTCTGACCCCCTATGTCTTTTTATTGGAGCATTGAGTCCATTTATATATAAAATGATTGATGATAGATAAGTATTTATTGCCATTTTATTACCTGTTTTGTCACTGCTTCTGGAATTTTTCTCTGTTCCTTTCTACTCTTTGTCAATTTTGGTCTTCCTTTCCACTCAAAGAGTCCCCTTTAATATTTCTTGCTTGGTTGGTTTAGTGTCATGAACTCCTTTAGTTTTTATTTTTCTGGCAAACTCTTTATCTCTCCTTCTATTCTGAATGATAGGCTTGCTGGATAGAGTATTCTCGGCTGCAGATTTTTCCCATTCGGTACTTCAAATACATCTGCCATACCAAATTTCTGTTAAGAAATCCCCAGCTAGGCTTATGGGTCTTCCCTTATAAGTTCTTTTTTTTTAATTTTTATTCCATTCATTTGACAGAGAGAGATCACAAGTAGGCATAGAGGCAGGCAGAGAGAGAGGAAGGGAAGCAGGCTTTCCGCTGAGCAGAGAGCCCGATGTGGGGCTCGATCCCAGGACCCTGAGACCAAGACCCGAACCGAAGGCAGAGGCCCCAACCCACTGAGCCACCCAGGCGCCCCATCTTCCCTTATAAGTTCTTAATTTACAAGGGAACTTCTTTGGTCTTGATGCTTTTAAGATTTTTTTAATAATTTGACTTGGTGTTAGTCTTTTTTGTTGATTTTGATGGGCGATTCTCTATGTCTGCTGTATCTGGATGTCTATTTCCTTCTCCAAATCAGCAAAGTTTTCAGCTATTATTTCTTCAAATAAATTTGCTTCCCTCTTTTCTCTCTCCAGTTCTTCTGGGACTCTTATGATAAGAATGTTATTACACTTGATGGAGTCACTTAGTTCCCATAGTCTGTTCTAATGTTGCATACTTCCTTCTTCTTTCAGCTTCATTACTTTCCATTACTGTCTATTTTAGGTGACTGATTTGCTCCTCTGCTTCTTTAAGCCTGCTGTTCATTGCATCAAGTGTGTTTCTAACCTCATTTATTGCACTCTTCATCTCTGATTGACTTTTTTAACTTTTTGATTTGTGTGTCTCACTGATATCATTTTTTCTTTTCTTAAGCCCAGTGAGTATCCTTATGATTGGTGCTTTAAATTCCCCATCAGGCATTTTATTTATATATGTGTCACTTAGATCTCTGGCCATGGTCTTATCTTGTTCTTTCATTTGGGATAAATTCTTCTGTCTTCTTATTTTGTCTAAGTCTCTGTCTTCTTCTCTATGTTACAAAAGCCAGACATGTCTCCTGTTCCTGGAAGTAGTGACTTTATGAAGAAGAGATCATATAATACCCATGGCTACAGCTCCTCACTCTCCACAGCAACTGTAATCCATTTCTTCTCTAAACCACATCTCTGCACTTCCTATGTTTTTGATGTGGCCTTCTCTCTCCTTTTATTGGTGCAGTTTGTTCTGTCAGTCATCAGGTCTATTTCTGGGGTATTTAGAAAGATTTGATAGTTATCTAGTTGTGTTTGTGGGATGAAGCAAGCCTAGGGTCCTCCTACTGCTCCACCTTCTTCCTCTCCTTCATGTATATGACACTTTGGTTGTCTCTTCATTAACTGATGGACATTTGGCTATTGTGAATAGAGTTATTGTGAATAGTACTGCCATGAATATTCAAACAAGTTTTTGTTTATACAATCACTGTCAGTTCTTTTAGGTATACACCAGGGAGTAGAATTACAGGATCATGATAGTTCTATGTTCAACTTTTTGAGGACCTATGAAACTGATTTCTATAGTGGCTATAGCATTTTCCATTCAGTGATGTTTCAGTGCTCCAGTTTTTCCATATCCTCACCAACACTTGTTATTTTTCTTCTTTTTTGTTATTACAGTCATCCTAGTAGGTGTGATGTGATATTTCATTGTACTTTTGGCCTTCATGTCTCTAATGACATTAAACATCTTTTCATATGCTTATTAGTCACCTGTATATTTTCTTTGGAGAAATGTCTGTTCAAGTCTTTTGCTCAGGGTTATTTGTGTTTTGGGTGTTTAGTTGTAAGCTTTCTTTATATATTCAGGATACCAGAGTACACTTTGTGGATTATATTTTATCTTTCTTGATAGTTTCCTTTGAGGCACAAAAGTTATTAATTTTCATGAATTCCAGTTTAGTTTTTCTTTTGTTGCTTATACTTTTAGTGTCATAGCTAAGAAACTATCATCAAACCTAAGGTAATAAAGATTTACCTGTATAGTTTTCATCTAAGAGTTTAATAGTTTCATCTCTTATACTTAAGTTTTTAAACCATTTTCAGTAAATATTTTCTATATGTTATGGTATAAATATATATCATTCTTTTGCATGCTGATATACAGTTGTCTCAGCAACATTTGTTGAAGAGATTACTCTTTCCTGATTGAATGCCTTCCCCATCCCTGTCAAATTTAATTAACCCTAGGTGTATGGGTTTATTTCTGGAATCTAAATTCTATTCCATTGATCTATATTTTTATCCTCATGTGAGTATCACACTGTTTTGTTTACTGTAGCTTTGCGGTAAGTTTAGAAATTAGGAAATGCAAGTGCTCCAATTGATTGGGGCTTATTTTCAAGATTATTATGGTTATTCTGAGTCCCTTACAATTCCAAATGAATTTAAAGATTAGCTTTTCTACTTCTGCAAAAAGGCCACTGAGATTTTGACAGGAATTGCATTCAATTTGCAGATTGATTTGGGAATATTGTTATCTTAACAATATCTTCCCATTAGGTCTTATTTAATTTCTTTCAACTGTGTTTTGTGGTTTTAAGTGTACAAGTCTTACATCTCCATTAAATTTATCCCCAAGTATTTTATTCTCTTTGATACTACTATAAATGAAATTATTTCTTTTTAGGTAATCACAGAGCTCCATATTTAAAAACTTAGAAATACAGTTGTCTTGTTATAGAGAAATAAATATACTCTGGTCTCTCCAAAGGATGAAATTATTTTTTTCTAAATACCTTAAACATAGAAGAGAAAGGTCTTGAGATATTGATAACTACAAACTCTTACACACCATAAAATAACACTTTGAAATACATGAATTTATTCTACAGATAAATTAAATATGAAGTTGTTTCTTAATTTCCTTTAAGGATTGCTCATTGCCAATGAATAAGAATACAATCAATTTTTTCTGTGTTGATTTTATATCCTGTAAATTTGCTGAATTCATTTGCTATAATAGTGTTTTTGAGGACTTTTTAGGATTTTCTGTATAAAAGCTCATAGCACCTGTCAATAGAGATGGTTTTGCTTCTTTCTTTACAATTTTGGTGCTTTTTATGTATTTTTCCAGTCTAGTTTATTTGGCTAAGACGTTTAGTACAATGTTGAATAGAAGTTCTAAAATCAGGGGTGCCTGGATGGTGCAGTCAGGCATCCAACTCTTTGTTTTGACTCAGATCATGATCTCAGGGTCTTGGGATTGAGCCCTGGTCTGGCTCAGTGCTCAGCATGGAGTCTGCCTGAGTTCCTCTATCCCTCTTCCTCTGCCCCTCCCACTCCTGCTCTCTCTCTCTCTAAAATAAATAAAATCTTTAGGAAAAAATGTTCTGAAATATTATAGTATTTGTTTCTCTCTACTGACTTATATCGCTTAGGATAATATTCTCTAGCTTCATTAGTGTCATTGCAAATGGCATTCCTTTTTATGGCTGAGTAATATTCTAATAATATATATTATATATTATTTATAATATATATTTACATATATAAAATTATATATATATATATATAATCTTTATCCATTTAGCAATTGTTGGACATGTGGGTTCTTCCCATAATTTGGCTATTGTTGATAATGCTGCTATAAATATCAGGGTGTCTGTATCCCTTCAAGTTAGTATTTTTGTATCCTTAGTAGCACAATTGCTGGCTTCTTTTTTTAACTTTTTGAGGAACCTCTATACTGTAACCCAGAATGGCTGGACCAGTTTTATTTCTCACCAATAGGATTAGAGGATTCCCCTTTTTCTGCATCTTTGCCAACACCTGTTGTTTCCTGTGCTGTTAATTTTAGCTATTCTGACAGGTGTGGGTGATATTTTGTTATGATTTGATTTGTATTTCCCTGAATCATCAGGGAATGATGATTCCCTGAACATCGGTGATGTTCAGCATCTTGTCATGTGTCTGTAGGCCATCTGGATATCTTCTTTGGTAAAATATCCATCTTGTCTGCCCATTTCTTAACTGGATTATTTTCAGGGGGACTATTGAATTTTGTTAAGTTCTTTATATATTTTGGATACTAAAACTTTAACAGATATTTCATTTGCAAATATATTCTGCCATTCCACATGTTTATTTTTATTTATTTATTATTTATTTAATTTTTTATTATGTTATATTAGACACCTTACAGTACATCATTAGTTTTTGATGTAGTGTTCCATGATTCATTGTTTGCCTATAACCTCCAGCATTCCATGAAGTACATGGCCTCCTTAATACCTATCACAAGGCCAACCTCTCCCCCACCCCCTTCCCTCTAAAACTCTCAGTTTGTTTCTCAGAGTCTATAGTCTCTCATGGTTCATCTCCCTTTCCAATTCCCCCCCTTAAAATTTCCCTTGTTTCCCTTAAACTTTCCCATGCTATTCCTTATGTTCCACAAATAAGTGAAACCATATGTTCTCTGCTTGACTTATTTCACTTAGCATAATCTCCTCCAGTCGCATTCATGTTGATGCAAAAGTTGGGTATTCATCATTTCTGATGGCTGAGTAATATCCCATTGTATATGTGGGCCACATCTTCTTTTTTAAAGTTTTATTTTATTTTTTCAGTGATCCAAGAGACCATATCTTCATTATCCATTCATCTGTTGAACAGCATCTCTGCTCTTTCCACAGTTTGGCTACTGTGAACACTGCTTCTATGAACATTGGGGTGCATATGGCCCTTTTTTTCACTACATCTGTAACTTTAGGGTAAATACACAGTAGTGCAATTGCCAGGTCATAAGGTAGCTCTATTTATAATTTTTTGGGAACCTCCACATTGTTTTCCAAAGTGACTGCACCACCTTGCATTCCCACCAACAGTGTAAGAGGGTTCCCCTTTCTCTACATCCTTTCCAACATTTGTTGTTTCTTGTCTTGTCAATTTTTATCATTCTAAGTGGTATAAGGTGGTATCTCAATGTGGTTTTGATTTGAATTTCTGTCATGGATGATAATGAACATTTTTTCATGTGTCTGTTAGGCTTTTGTATGTCTTCATTGGAGAAGTGCCTGGTCATGTCTTCTGCCCACTTTTTGACTTATTTCTTTTTTGAGTGTTGACTTTGAGGAGTTCTTTATAAATCTTGGATATCAGCCCTTTGTTTGTAGTGTCACTTGCAAATAACTTCTCCCATTCCATGGGTTGCTTCTTTGTTTGGTTGACTCTTTCCTTTGCTGTACAGAAGCTTTTTATCCTGATGAAATCCCAAAAGTTCATTTTCACTTTTGTTTCCTTTGCCTTTGGAGACATGTCTTCAAAGAAGCTGCTGTGGCCAATGTCAAAGAGGTTACTGCTTATATTCTCTTCCAGGATTTTGATGGATTCCTGTCTCACACTGAGATCTTTCATCCACTTAGAGTTTATCTTTGTGTATGATGTAAGAGAATGTTCGAGTTTCATTCCTCTGTATATAGCTGTCCAATTTTCTCAGCACCATGAATTAAACAGACTTTTTCCACTGGGTATTTTTTCCCACTTTGTCAAAGATTATTTGACCATAGAATTGAGGGTCCATATCTGGGCTCTCTATTCTGTTCCATTGGTCTATGTGTCTGTTTTTGTGCCAGTACCATACTGTCTTGGTGATCACAGCTTTGTAGTATAGATTGAAGTCAGTCAACGTGATGTCCCCGCTTTGTTTCTCTTTTTCAACATTCCCTTGGTGATTCAGGGTCTCTTCTTGTTATGTACAAATTTTAAGATTGTTTGTTCCAGCACTTTAAAAAATGCCATTGCTATTTTGATTGGGATGGCATTGAAAATGTAGATTGCTCTGAGCAGCATAGACATTTTAACAATGTTTATTCTTCTGATCCATGAGCATGGAATGTTTTCCCATCTTCTTGTGTCTTCCTTGATTTCTTTCATGAGTGTTCTGTAGTTCCTAGAGTATAGATCCTTTTCCTCTTTGGTTAGGTTTATTCCAAGGTATCTTATGGTTTTTGGTGCTATGATAAATGGAAATGATTCTCTAATTTCTCTTTCTATAGTTCCATTGTTAATGCATAAGAAAGCAACTGATTTCTGTGTATTCATTTTGTATCCTGCCACATTACTGAATTGCTGTTTGAGTTCTAGTAATTTGGGAATGGACTTTTTTAGGTTTTCCACATAAAGTATCATGCCATCTGCAAGGAGAGAGAGTTTGATTTCTTCTTTGCCAGTTTGGATGCCTTTTATTTCTTTTTGTTGTCTGATAGCTATTGCTAGGACTTCCAGTACTATGTTGAAAAACAGTGGCAAGAGTGGGCATCCTTGTCTTGTTCCTGATCTAAAGGGAAAGGTTCTCAGCTTTTCCCCACTGGAATGATATTTGCTGTGGGTTTTCATAGATGGATTTTATGAAATTGAAGAATGTTCCCTCTATCTCTATACTCTGAAGAGTTTTAATCAGGAAAGAATGGTGTATTTTGTCAAATGCATTTTCTGCATCAATTGAGAGGACCATGTGGTTCTTCTCTCCACTTATTAATGTGTTCTATCACATTGATTGATTTGTGAATGTTGAGCCACCCTTGCATGCCAGGGATAAATTCCACCTGGTTGTAGTGGATAATCCTTTTAGTGTACTGTTGTATCCTATTAGCTAGGATCTTGTTGAGAATTTTGGCATCTGTATTCATCAGGGATATTGGTCTGAAATTCTCCTTTTTGGTGGGGTCTTTGCCTGGTTTTGGGATCAAGGTAATGCTGGCCTCATAGAAAGAGTCTGGAAGTTTTCCTTCTGTTTCTATTTTTTTGAAACAGCTTCAAGAGGATAGGTATTATTTCTTCATTGAATGGTTGGCAGAATTTCCCAGGGTATCTATCAGGCCCTGGGCTTTTGTTTTTTGGGAGGTTTTTGATCACTGCTTTAATCTTGCTACTGATCTATTCAGGTTGTCAATTTTTTCCTGTTTTCCTGTAGCTTATAGGTTTCCAGTAATACATTCATTTCTTCTAGGTTGCTTAATTTATTGGCAGATAGCTGTTGATAATAATTTCTGATGATTATTTCTATTTCCTTGGTGTTAGTTTTGATCTCTTCCCTTTGAGTCATGATTTTATTAATTTCAGTCCTCTTGCTTTTCTTTTTTTAAAGATTTTATGTATTTATTTGACAAGGAGAGACACAGCAAGAGAGGGAACACAAGCGGGGGGAGTGGGAGAGGGAGAAGCAGGCTTCCCGCTGAGCAGGGAGCCTGATGTAGGACTGGATTCCAGGACTCTGGGATCATGACCTGAGCCAAAGGCAGATACTTAATGACTGAGCCACCCAGGTGCCCCATCCTTTTGCTTTTCTCTTGGATAAGTCTGGCCAGTGGCTTATTAGTCTTACTAATTATTCAAAGAACCAGCTTCTAATTTTGTTGATGTGTTCTACTGTATTTCTCATTTCTAATTCATTGATCTCTGCTCTAATCTTAATTATTTCTCTTCCTGTGCATGGGTTAGGCTTAATTTGTTGATTCTCCAGTTCTTTAAGGTGTAAAGAAAGTTTGTGGATTCAGGATTTCTCTATTTTTTTGAGTGAGGCTTGGATTGCTATGTATTTCCCCAATAGGACCACCTTTACAATATCCCATAGGTTTTGGACCAATGTGTTTTTGTTCTCATTGGTTTCCATGAAATATTTAAGTTCTTCTTTGGTTTCCTGGTTGACCCAAGCATTCTTTTTTTTTTTTGCCTTTTTTTAAAAATTTAAGCTTTTTTTATTTAAACATATAATGTAACCCCACCACCCTCTCCCAACCC